>PISX010017571.1:0-43027 GCA_004024625.1 Mellivora capensis
GTGATACAAAGGTTTATACTTCAAAATACTTTGCAACTGTGAATTGGTTAATTACATCTTCATTCCCAAGGGCTCAGAGTAACTTAAAGTTTTGTTTTCCCTTTGTAGTTTGTGGTATTCATTATAGTACTATTTATTTTGAGCTCCTGATCTTGGTTTTATTTGGATATATTTCTCTTGGATGTGTTTGTAGTTATTTTTCTTTTTCCTAATTTTGTTGGATGCCCAAGGGGCTTGGGACAAGGCTGCCTATAAATTAATCTAAAAATGAACTATATTTGTATTCTTTCTCATCTGCCAGAATGCCATTTGGAAGCCTCTCTTGGAATATGAGTCTCCCAAATACTCACCACAGTGGAATTCAGGTGCAAAATAAACACAGCAGTTCTAGTATCAGCATCTATGTAGCTGGGGGTGGGGGGAAGTGGGGAATTTTTATGTCTATTATTATTGCAAACAGATTGTTCACTATACACTATTTGAAACAGAGAGGGAGTAAGTGATTTAAGAATCTGTATTTTAAGTAATCAACTTGCACACCCAGAGTTTGCCTTCTAGGCTCTGAAACCACAGCCAAAACAGAAAGGAAACTTTTTCCAGGCCAAAAAGCAGTCCAAGCTGCAATAGGTGGCTTTCTCTTTTCTAAGTCTCTAAGATCTTTCTCTTGCTGGTTCGCACCTACACAAACATTGTGAGAAGATGGCTTCTTGGTGCTGCTGTGGCTACTTAAAAACAATGAAAATAAAACAGAACAAAACTTTTACTTTAACACCACGAATTATATAAAATTTATATATAAATTGATATATAAAAATTTATATATATAAGGATAGATAGATAGATACACACACACACACATTTAGCACTAATCAGTGGTCTAAAGATGACCAGATGGCCTCTGGACCTCTTAGCACAGTCAGGTCATAGTGAGCCCCCCACCCCCAATCTTTTCCTGCTTGTAGTATTGATCTGGCTGTGGCAGCATTTCCACATCTGCTGTGTTCACACACATGATCTGTGTTCAACAAATAGCTCTTCCAGTTTCTGGGCCTGGATCTTAAATGTGTGTTGTAAGCTAAAAGGAAGCCTTGTTCCAGCTGGCAATGGTGGGTGAATTGCCAATGCAGAATTTCAACTGAACTGGGACTAACATTATCCGAAGCACATTTATGTTGGTGCGGGAAGACTGGAGTCACAACAGATAAATTGAAAGATTGTTTCATGATGGATTATACAAGACATTGTTTTTCCAAAAAATGTTTTCTATCACACAAAGGCCAAAGATCACATAACTCCTGTTCAGGACCATCCATCAAACAGGCTTACTCTCACCAAAAGGCTAAATTGCCAAAAAATGGAGTGTTGGAAGGGCTTCAGCGTTTGGGATTATATGTAATACTTATCACAATCCATTGACACTGAAGATGGCTGAGTGCCCTGTACCTCAGAATGAGATCTTGTTTTAGTGAAATCAAGTATAAAGACACCAGAATGAGTTTACTGAATTCAACCAACAGTTGTTTAATGGCCATCTTAGAATAGAAACCTCTTTAAAAAGGTGTTTTTTGGGATAAATGAAAAAAGTGATTCAACCTTCAGGGTACTTAGGTTTAGCTGAATAAAGATACTGATGATGATATATACAAAATACAGTTAAATGTGCTTGCATAATAAGCTCAAGGCCATGTGGTAGTTGTGGCAATGGTAGAAATTTGAGAATGCAAACTTATCAGAGCTGTTGGGAGCTTAATTAGATGGTTTTGTTATTTTTTTGTGTATTCTCAGTTATTAATAATGTTACAGTATAATTATAATGTTACTAAGCACTGAAATAAACTAGTGAGTAAGGTTACTAAGTCCACCACAGACTGATTTAAACAGTTGACACGATAATTTGGAAAGAGAGAAGAAAATAGGGTCGCTTCAATTATAAATCTAACTTCTAATGATAGCCTTGGAAGCAATCTATGCTTAATTTGAAGTGTTCAAAAAAAAAGTTTTTCCTCCATATTCTATTCAACATTTTCAATGACTGAAAATTTTATCTCTGCATGTATGCATGTTCTAACAGACGTTATGGACAAATTAATAAATATGAGTTTGTTTATTTGCCAAAATTACAAAAGGCGAATTTAAAAAGGGCCATTCACAAGCTAGGGTCCTACTTTATTTTATCAAATTGACTAAATTGAGAAGTAGGAAACACAAATGATGACTTCAAAAGAATGTTCATAGCCCTGCCAGACCAAAATACAAATTCCCTCACTAAATTGCATAAATATCCTGGTGTAACCCACTTATCAGCACCATTTTAAGTACTCTCAAGTGCTCTATTCCAAATTAGCTAGCATTTTACATTTATGTAAATATGCTTGAGGGCTCAAGCACAGATTACCAAAATTACTTTCTATGATGAAGAATAAATAATTATTAGAGTTGCAAAATGTCATCTGGTTTGACAATGAGGTGTTTTTGGCTTGTTTGCTTCTGGATACCTATCTAGTTTTCTCCTGACCTTGTGCTTGAGGTTTGATTCAGTTAATGGGAATTTAAACAAATGAACTATCTAAATACCCTCAATAAATATATAAAGGAAACTACTAATTACTTTCTTCTAAAAAGTTCAGTTCTTTATATTGAATTATTTTAATACCAGGAACCAGATTATCCCCGAGACTAAAGAAAGTCCTGAGACTTTCTGTCTCAAACAGTCAAGGCTTCATTTCTCATTCCCATCTTCTGGTTTCCACTGACTGAGAGAGATCTTATTTCAAGATTTTGGGACATTCTGTATGACTCAACCTGGGGGATTTAAGGCAAGATAAAGGGAGTCTCTATTATTAATAAATCAATTCATTAGTGGCTTCAGGATCTTAGAGGACCATTTTTAATACCTAGCTTTAGAAGTCATTAGGGTCTCACAAATTCCAAATTTCCCCTCAATTCATTCTATGGAAGTTTTACCACATTTTCATTTCTGGACTTAGTGACTTAGGGGAGCTGTGGCATAAACAGAATGCCATTGGACTGAAACATTGAAGAGCTAGGTTCTAGCTCCAGTTCCCTTGTTTAAAAACCACCTGTTCTTGGCCAGGTCTCTGAATATCTCTGGGACTCAATTTTACCATATAAAATAAAAACATTACTACCTACTCTATATGGATATTGCAAGGGTTAAATGTGTTGAGTGTTCAAAATGAAGTGCTAGGTAAATGCCAGGCATTATTTTCTTTGTGGAATGATCAGCAAATAAAACAACATAGCTTCAGTTAAAATTAAGCAATAGACAGATACATTTATTTTAGTGTCTACCATAAATATTTAGTTGGTATATCAAAATATAATTCCTATTTAATTCTTGAGATCAGTATTAATGAGTCATTCTTAAAAGGACTCCGCTGCCTGAACTGAGACATACTATCTTCTCTCCTCAGATATTCTAATCTCTAACCCATTCTTTTATACCTAGGGATAAAATGATGAAACCACAAAATGTTAACAAAGACACTCAACTTTGTGTTCCTCATCCCACCTGCTACACCAGCCTTTAAGGCTAGATTTGTTGAAGTAGGTCAGATGGAGGGAAATCGTAAGCCTTTCTATTTAACTGAGCTGTTCGTGCTCAGTGGTTGGATGCTGGGTTTCTCTGTGGATGACTGAAATATTGGCATTAATATTCAACTGCAGTGTCCTCTTTGACTGTAAAATCTAGGCTAGACCTCCTATGCTTCTAGACCACTTGGTGATGTTTGGTGGAGTGTTATGTTTTTGAAATAAATCCTTGACTCCAGAAGCAAAGGAGTGAAATTAGTCTTTCTTAGGTGATGGGATGGACTGAATTTGATGGAAAAACAGATAAAATAGGGGGGTAAACACCTTGAGAGAAAGAAACAGTCTCCAACTTCGTATAGGTTTACCTGTAATGGAACTGCTATGTTCTTGCCATCCTCTTGGTGAGAGGACATTATATTACCCCCCCACCCTTTATAGTGCACCCTGGCAATGTAATACTCAGAATCTTGGGCTCTCAAGTACCTCTTAAAAGAATATGTTTTGGAAGAGTATCCTTGTACTTTCCTATCAGGCATTTCTAAAACATCATCCTGCAGTGACCCATGAACCTCAAGCTCTGTCATCCCTTCCATGAGCCTCCGGATGGTATGTCTGCCATCAGATTATACTTGGTTAAGCCAAGAAGTTTAATTGAATACACAAAACAAGTATAACAGAATTTTTCAGTCTGATAGCCTTATTTTCTGTAGAGTGGTACTCAACTAGATGCAATCCATACAGAGAAAGTGCAGGCGTTTTGCTTCTGTCATTTCAATAGACAGCAAGACAATTCCATGAAAACCAGTGGCTGGCTGGGTTACAATTTATCAACTTGTTAATCAATAACTTTAGCTTTCTTTCTCTGAATGTGTGAATGAATGTGGCTTATGGATTCCTTTGGGCACATTCTAGTTTGCCAAAACAATTAATCTGGAGGGAAAACATTTTTGTACTTGTTCTTTGGAACCTTGTTGAAGCTTATGAAATGCTAACCAAGAATATTAAATCTGATATTTGAGGGTCATGGTTGTGCTGTGCTGAAGAAAGTATTCAAAACTTTTTCTGTTTTTGGCATGAGAAATCTATGAAGAAGAATATATTCCCCTAACATTGTCCAAGTCCTTTGTTTTCTGTCTGCTCTCCTAGTATTTTCAGACCTGGCCTCTTAGCTGAAGAACAGGCCCTTAAAAAATCTCTGCTATTCATTTTTACACCATCATCTACAGGAAGCTTATTCATGTAGTTTTTAAGCTATGCAAAATAGTTTATAGTGTTTTTAATATTTCTTCCTTTTCCACTCCTTTCCACTAATTTTCATTAACTGCCTCCTTTGCTTTTCAGCAAGCTAAAGGAAGGCAAATTGACAGCTGTTACTTCTGGGTGTCTTCAAGGGCTTTGAAACAAAGCATCTTAATTTCTAGACATAATTTCATATATTCATTAAATGTTGCATACTTTGCCTGAGTGTGGGAAATGCAATGTGTTCTGAATGAGCTGAAAATGTTCTATGGCACTGGTATCATATATATTTTTAACTTTCTGATTTGGCTGAATTTTATCCTGTATTAAGCAACTGGTAGCTGGACATGTCAGCTGAGAAGGAACTAAATGGAAGTGGATAGATTAAATAGTTGACTTTCACAATGAGAATTACCTTGGAAAATATATAACACTTAAATAAATCTAATGTAATTATGTATTCAAGAGGCACTCATAAATATCAATGATTAATTTTCATTAAAAGGGCTCATATCTCATATTTTAAGTGCTTCTACATTTTCATTGAGGCATTAATGATGAGTCCTAAAATATCTGTTTTTAGCTGAATTTAAGCTAAAGACATTACCTAGGGTTGTCAATTACTAATCAACAACAACAAGTGAATGACTTCTAGGTTTCTATGAAGGTTTTATTGAACAGTTTAGCCTTTGCCAACACAGACTGAATTTTTATACCTGTCTTAAAATTTATTTATACATTTCCAAACTTGTGGGAAACTCATGTTAGAGGTAATGCTAGCTTTTAAGATAATCACCTAGATTGATAATGCAAAGCTATTTTTCCTATAAAGTGATTTACTTGGTGTGTTTATTCTACTCTTATTTTTGATGGATCATGTACAATGTAGCAGATTGTCAAGAACTCAAAGGATGTGTTTTCTGTCGATTCACAGCTAGTGCGGAATTGGTTGAAATTTGAGCTCCTTCATTTGACCTTAATGTAACCCTGACCTGGGAGGACAGTATGTCTCTAGGGCTGGAAGATAATTTAATTTCCATGCATGTCAAGTCCTCAGTTTCTTCTGTGAGGAGGCTGCGTAGAAGTGTCAAATTTTGCAGAATCAGGTGTTCTGTGTTGGAGATGTGGAATACATTCTCCAGGGGTTAGAGTTGAGACCACCAAGTAGACTTCATTTTAAGCCTTAGGGGAGCCCTGAAACCATAGATTGTGAAGATGGAAAATATTTCTTTATCCTGTAAACTATTCATCTTCCATTTCACTTTTAATATGTGCACCCATGATAGCATCAACAAAGAAAGTTCCAAAGGCCACACTTAGAACATCTAAGTTTATTATTTTATACTTTTCCAGCTGAAAACAATGGTTGAAAATTCCAGTATGTCAAGCAGTGGAATTTAAGTTTCTAATGCATTCCCTGTGTTTTTCATCCCCAAAGGGTTGTAACACACTGCTTACAAAGATTAAATGTAGGAAACTCTGCAATATCTACAAGATAAGGCTAATTCCACTCAGCTACTTGAATTTCCTTCTTTTCCCACATATCTCTGGTTTGTGGAATAGTTTATTATACTGTAGAGCAAAGAAAATTTCCAGCAAGACCAAAGTTAGTGGCATAACAGGATTTAACACTTCTGTGATTCTGAAATCATAGTTACGTAGCTCACTATAAGGTGACCTCATCTCTGTTTCATATAACTAGCCTCTCTGTGGAACTCCAAGGTCATTATCCTCTTGTAAGGACTTCTCCATCCTTGCAAGTGAATTATAGTAGCAAAGAAGAAATAGTTTTAAAATGGCCATTGGATGAACCATGAATGAGAAAGAAGGAAAAAATAACTCTAGCTGAGAGGCACTTTGTAAACTTCCTACTGATTTGATCATGGTAGATTCCTTCCATAACAACAAAATAATTTTTTTCTTAGAAACTCAAAGGGTAAGATTATATAATTGACTGTGTCAATACTCTATGGGAGAAGTTGTTTAATCATGGTATGCTAAATGCTATAATGAAAAACCTCCAAACTTGAGGAAACATAACAGATTAAGAGTATATTTTCTGCTTTTGTTGAAGTTCAATGTAGGCAGAGGGAGAGAGACTCTGTTCCATGTGGTCATTCAGGGACTTAGGCTCCTTTCATACTGTGGCTTTATATCTCTCATCTACAAACTTAAAGGAGTTTGCTGGGTTTCTTCCAACTCAGTAGTCAAAGAGAAGAGCAGGCATGAAGAGGACACACTTGTCTTAACAGGGTGTGAGCAGGGATGGAAAAACATTGCAGGAATTCTAGAGAACTGAAGTGTAGTTGTAGTACTTAGGAAAAGGGAAAGCATCAATGAGCATATACCAATCTCTGTCATTCATAGACAGCATATAGCATGGGAAGAAAGTATGCTGGAAAGGGTGAGCTTTTTCCTATGGGGGTTAGATGGGTAGATGGTGCTGGGAAAATACCAAGTATGTATGTTTCATTTTTCTCCCAAACCATGACAGTGTTACAAGATTTGTGTCTCAGCTAAATTTTGGCCATTTGGGGTGGCAGTGCTTTTTCTGTGGTAATCTTTTCAAACCGTGGCCAGTATTTTCTGGTCAGATTCATGTAAACTCCTGCTTACTTTTGTGATCCCTGACTAAAAGTTGATGAAGACTCTGCCATTTGTTTGGTAAACTTATCTTTTCAAATATTGTTAGGTACTGACTTATAAGACCAAAGACCTGGGGATGGATAGAGATTGAGCCTCTGTACACATACCATGGGTTAGTATGGCCAGAAGTAAAACATTTTGGTGACACCATCTTTTTATGAATATATACACATTAGGCCTGAGGTTCAACTGAAGCCTTTCCAGAAGAGAGCCCTTGAAGAGGAGAGAGGATTTACCAAGGACTTTAAGTTTAAAATAGCAGCATTCACAGAGGAGAAGAGACTGGCTCCAAACCTAGCTCTCTCAAACCTAGCTCTTCTCTCCTGAAGCTAAAATGAATGAAAATGTTACAATGTATTCTTTTTTTTTTTTTTTAAAGATTTTATTTATTTATTTGACAGAGAGAGATCACAGTAGACAGAGAGGTAGGCAGAGAGAGAGGGAAGCAGGCTCCCTGCTGAGCAGAGAGCCCCATGCAGGACTTGATCCCAGGACCTTGAGATCATGACCCGAGCCGAAGGCAGCAGCTTAACCCACTGAGCCACCCAGGCGCCCAATGGTACAATGTATTCTGATCTCAAATAGAAAATAGTAACTTTCCCATTTCTACATAGAAGTTATCCTCTTCGTGAGACTTAAATTTGAAATTGCAGATTCTTTCTCTCACCACTTTCTAATTTTATGTACTTACAGAAGACTCTTGGTGACATTCATCTGGTGTCACTGGAAAAGGGTTTTAATCCTTTACTTTTTGCTTGTTAAAAGTCATTGTCATTTGACCCTAGAAATTACAAATCTGAATGATTCATCTGTAAGGTACTGGGGAAATTAGGATCTGTTTAAAGGCACCAGAATGTCTACTTATTTTAATTACAGTTTTCAAACACCAGAAGAAATGTTCTGAAGTTGTTGATGCTGTGGAAAAGTTACCTTCAGTAAAAATCTTAGGTTTTGGGAAACTAATCTGATTACTATTTTTTCTTCATACACATGTGATTTAGCAAGCAGCTGTGTGCCTTCATGTGGTCTCTAGCACATGGTTTTGGGTAATGAATTTACTTTTGCTTTTTGGAATGTGCAGTTACTTTTTACATGTTGATAGTAAACCAGTATTGAATATTAAGTTAAAAACACTCTTTTTAAGAAAAAAAGTCTTACTTTTTCAGTCATAGCATTGGGAAAGCCATGTATATTATGATTTGAGGGGAAATATATTGCCGGTGATGTGATATAAAAATATTAGAGTGAAGTTTTTTTTTAATTAATTTTAAAATTCAGAGAAGATTAAGGGTTGTGTCTATAATGCAGTAATTTTTACTTACTAGAATTGTTAAATATTCACTTCATGGGTGAGAAAGCAATAGGGCTATATTTGTCCCAGGGAAAAGAGCACATAACTCAGATACTGATACATATTTTACAGCTGTGTAAACTTTGTTCCATTCTTAGCAAGCCACACTGACTGAGCAAATCATTGTAACAATTTGGCTTATAAAATTTAGTGCTTATAATTGTGTTTATAGCATTGCTGACTTTACCTCTCCACATTTTTTATTTTTGTTTTTTTACTTCTACTGGAGTCTGTGAGTAAGTGACTAATGTGAAGATTATACATAATGTGTGTCGTTTCAGAAAACAGATCTGGACCTGCTGTTGTAAGATAGATGTTAGATCTCTGGGAATGTGACTTGTAGAACTGGAACTGAACTTTTAATGGACAACACTCTACTATGCTTCTGTGAAATACATTTAAATTATACTCCTCAATAAAAAAATTGTTGCTATCCACTTTGTTTTATTATCCTTTGTTTGCTATTGTTAGTTATAAACCAAAATATTTATATTCATGTGGAAATCAAAACCGAGGAAAGATAATATCTTTGAAATATGTTAAAATTGTCCTTCCTTTTGAATTTTTAGAGAACCTACCTCTACATACATTTCCTCTTTTTAAAAATTATATATATCCAAATAAATGGAAAACGTTTGTATTTAAAGTAAAAATGTAAAAATTCAAAGTGAAAGATAATGGAAGTTCTTACTATTTTAAAAGTTCCTTATATTTAGCCTATTTTAAGTCCCAATTTGATTATTGAAGAATATAATATTTATGATGGTAAAATTTCCTAATAAGGTTAAAAATGTTATCAGTAAGGGAAGCTTGTTCAGAAAAACCAGCAACTACAAAAACTAAAAATGCTTTTTAGAAAAAGTATCTTTGGAAATGTCTTTGTTAAGTTTGAGTCAGTTTCTCAAACACTCAAATTTAGTTGTGGAAGTAAATTTTCACTTCTGGGATGTTTATATTTGCCTTACAAGTCTCTTATTACCATCATTGTATACCTTATGTGAAATACATCCATGCGGATTATAAAATAGAAACCTGTTGGATTGCTGGATTGCTGCAAGACAAATAGATAAATAATGCCAACCCCACCCTTTTCTCCACGTGGATGCAAGGCCGCACATGGCATGAGGTATCACATAATATTTGAATGTAATTAAATATGTGTGTGTGAATAATGTTTGCATGAAAATGTTTCTATCGTTTTCAGCCGTGACAAAGCGTAAGATCTAGAGAGGGAACATGTGCCAAGGAACTCGACAAACTTTCGTAGCAACCATTCTGGTTCCTTCTGTTGTTGCTCAGGACAATGAAGATCTTGGTGCCAAAGCCCATTTTCTAAATAGCAAAATGGAACTTTGATTTATACAGTGTAACTTACTGGTTTCCCATATTGTCTTTTGGTCTGCCTCCTGACTCTCTTCTGGCAGAGCTAACATTTCATTCCTGTTTTTCAGGCTTTCTTCCTGAGGCAGATCCCCTTGTAAAAGTGGTGTGACTTACATATTCTGTTGTGAAAAGCACTCATCGTCACATGCCGTGAAGTGTACATCCAAACACTTAGAATTTTACAACCACCATCTCGAGGCCCAGAGGTGCAAGTTAATGCAATGCAGTGACTTTACTGGCCTCTCTGTGGGTCTTGAGATGAAGTAACTGTTTTGCATTATCTGGAATATGGAAATGAAGGGTCTGTGGTCCTGTGCTGCTGCTGAAACTTAAATCCACAAAGGCATCCTATCATCTGGAGACTCCATCAGTGTTTGAAGGAGGTATGCTTCAGTAAATTATTACGTTATCTAGGCCTGCAAGAAAAGGTATTTACATTGCCTCAGCTTGTGTCCTTGAAGTATTCCATATTCTTTTGTTCAATCATTCTAAATTATAAGTGGTCAGACTCTAGGTCTTCCTTAAATCACATTTATTATTTTCAGGCATTTCAGGCATTGTGCTGTAGAATATAAATGGCTTTAGACAAAAACAGGCTACTGATACTGGGAACTTCCTGGCATGGGTACTGCGAGATGTGAGGGCAAGTGATCTTGAGATACAAGGAACTTGGTATTTAAGGGTGAGGGTAATATTCATGGTATTGGTGCTATAGGACTGATGTGGAGAAGGATAGGCATGTGTCATGTACGAAAATTGAGGTATAGTCTTGCGTGAAACTAATGAAATGGGGTTTTGACTTAATTCTTTCCTAGTTCTCTACACTTGAGGCCTGGTAGATGAGACTCAGATTAGATGAACTATCCCTTTCCCTGGAATTTTACCTCCTTAGAGAATTGGACACCATTTCAGTTGTCCCGACATAGCTGTTGTCGCCACTGGTTGTCTGGTAAGCTCTCACCCAGTTTGATTGAGGCCAGATGGATTCCTTGCTTAACCAGAGCTTTTTCAACATTAACTGAATCAGAGGCTTGCTTTTGTTCAGTGCTATGAAATCTTCAAATTATATGCCACAGAATCAAGAACAGGGTGATCATCTTGCCCTAGCAATATAATTTCTCTGGTGCCAAAATATAGAACTTACAAAAAACAGAAATAGACTGCTGATTCCAAGTATTTTTCTGTCTTTTTTAAATATTAAAAATTGGCCTCTGTTGTGCCTCTTGGTGTGCCATTGAAATAAAATAAAGTCACATGTCTTTGCCAAGCAGGGTTTGGCATTTTTCTTCTGAAAACATTCAAAAACACTTGGTTCTCATTGTATATATTCTGTTACATGCATATTTTCCATTATGTTTCATGAAAGAAGTCTAAAACTCTTGAATCATTTAATCAGACAGTGCAAAAGTATTTCTCAGCAGCCATTGTATGAATTAAGCACATGGGTGTGCGACATTTAAAAGCATACATGGAGTTGCTTGGGTGGCTTAGTCGGTTAAGCCTCCAACTCTTGATTTCAGCTCAGGTCATGATCTCAAGGTCATGAAATTGAGCTCCACATTAGGCTGTGCACTGGGTGTGGAGCCTGCTTAAGCTTCCTTCTCTCCCTCTCCCTCTGCCCTTCCCACCGCCCATGGCCCCCCAGCCCCACTCTCTCTCTCTCAAAGAAAAAAAAAAAAAGAAAAGCATACATGGTTCCTGCTTTCCAAAGCCTTACAGTTTAAAGGGGGGAGATTAAAAAAAAAAAAAAAAAAGAAAAAACAGAAAGAGAACCATCATCCAACCTCTTTCTTTCTAATCTATCATCTATCTATCTATCTATCTACATCATCTGTCTATGGAACAAAAATGAATGAGAGAGAGGAAGAGGGGAGAGAGGGAGGGAGGAAAGGAGATGCACAGAGAGAAATACAACAGAACATTTGCACAGATATGTAGAGGGTTCAGAGATAGTGTTGGTAGGTTGGAGTCTGGAAAGGATGCATTTGAATCTGTGCTGATTACAGATTCATAACTAGCTTTTGGACATGCCTTTCTAAAGAGACCAGTGGAATCCCATGATTAGCTTCCTAAGAATGTCCACCTCCTGCAACTCCTTTGTGGATCCACAGATGATCCTGTTTAAAATGAGGCGCTTTTGACCCCTCGAATGCATGCTGGTTCTGAAACAGGATCTCGAGCCTGTCTTGAGCTTCCTCCCTGGAGCTGCCACTCACTCCACTTTGTCATATTCTGTCATCTACTGACTCCCTAGTGAATGATTTATTTTGAAGTTTTTATTTTAATTTTCTCCTCTTACTTCAGCTTTAGATTGATAGTCCTCCTCTCTTGACATCTGGTTTGCCTCACAGAGAAGGCTGTCCAAATGTAGCACGTTACAGTGTTTCTTTATTATCTTCATAGAACAACAGGGTGTAGATGTGTGACTATAATTCAAAAGCTTGTTGGAGGGTTCTGGGGACTTGATGCGGAAAAGTTCAGTACATCAAGGACTCTGGAAAGCCGCTGACTGTGTGGTGTGGCAGACAGAGAAAAACCAGTACACTTAGCAATCATTTCCCAGCATGTATCCGCCCACCCCCCTCAGTTGTCGGACCCTCCCAACAGTGTGGAGAAGTTTCCTGAGTCCTCGTTCTATGTAAAGGGAGAAGCATCTCATGCTAACCATGGTGGGCACATCCAGCCGAGATCAAAGTGCCTTCCCAGACGTTTCCTTTGTGACTACTCTATTGGCCAACAAAGCTACTCTTTAGCTACCACTGTTTCAGTTTTGTTTGGTTGTTGAGACTTTTTTTTTTTTAATGTGGCAGAGAAAAGTTTCGTCACATTTTATGCTGAATAGTTTAATAGTTCTTTTTATTTTTTAACTGTGTAGTTAATGTTGGATAGAGTTGTAACAGGCATTTACCGAAGGACCCTGAAAGGACACTATATGAAAGGACACTGTCAAAAGACTTGTAGGGAGCTTCGGTGCTCCCTACAAGTGCTGGAAATTATGAAGGAAACGCTTGAGTAGTCTAATGGAGTATTTCTTTGGTAATAGTTTTTAGAATAGATTCCTTGCGGGTATAATATTTTGAGAGTTTTCAGATAATGTTGGCAAAATTAAAAACAAGTTATGCATCATATAATACAACTTGTATTAAAACATAAACCAACATTTATATATACCCATATATTTATATGTACTCAAATATTTCAATTCTTTTTTTTAAGATTTTATTTATTTATTTGACA
Organism: Mellivora capensis; assembly: GCA_004024625.1. Classification (NCBI taxonomy): domain Eukaryota; kingdom Metazoa; phylum Chordata; class Mammalia; order Carnivora; family Mustelidae; genus Mellivora; species Mellivora capensis. The sequence continues at coordinate 13,409 of PISX010017571.1, forward strand.
GACAGAGATCACAAGAAGGCAAAGAGGCAGCCAGAGAGAGATGGGGGAAGCACGCTCCCTGCTGAGCAGATGTGGGGCTCAATCCCAGGACCCTGAGATCATGACCTGAGCTGAAGGCAGAGGCTTTAACCCACTGAGCCACCCAGGCGCCCCTCAATTCTTCTTGATTATGAGAAATGATGGTATATAATCTTGGTGGTTAAAGACTTAACATTATTGGTTTCAATTTTTTGTGTTGATCCTAAAAGTTATATGGTGTCCGTCATCAGTGATTTTGTGGAGGCTGTCATTGAAATTGTATGCTTAGAGAGGCCTCGTATGTAACAAAAGAGACATTCAACTACTGAGTGAATCTGGTTGACCCCCTATCTTCTTCATTTCTTTATGGTATTATGTTGTTTCTACTCATCACCCTATATGAAATAATCAAAGTGAAGTGGGAACAGTGTCATAAGTTTGTGGAGTAATGTGTGTGTAATAAGCCAATTATGAGTCTTCATAGTGGATAAGAATAAAGGGGAAGAGGTCTAAGAAAAATATTTTTGTTTCTTTTTCTTAACCAGGAAATAGAAATTTTGGATACATTAAAAAATGGAATGTTAAGTTTGGTAGTAGCTCTAATCTGTTTGATGAACAGTGAAGCATATTTTATTTTATGGAAAAATGATATGGATATATCGTATTCATGAATTTAGGGACTTTTGAAAGCCTTAGAATGCACCCATCTAAGTTTTCATTGAATATGAATTTAAATTGATAATTTAAAAAGGCATAATTCAACTTTTCTGATTTTCAATTACAGTGGAAATTATATGAACATGCCTATGCCATATGTCACATAGGACATAACTAATCTGGTCTAGCACTGAAAATGGATCAACCAACCAACTAATAAATGAGCTGTGGTAGATTGGAAAAAGTGGCCATAAATAATCTTTCTCCTTTTATCCATACCACTGGCAGCACCTCCTACAGATTCCAGTCTGGCCTTAGGACTTGCCTTGTCTAACCGGACATTAACAAACATCATGCAGTCACAGTCAGGGGTTTGAAAAGAGATTGCTCACTGGGACTTGTACTCTCTTGCTTCTCTTCAGAATCTTGTGACTGCCACCATAAGAAGAAGCTAAGCTAGTCAGCTGATAGACACATTTTCCAGTTGCCCTAGCTGTTTCAGAAACCGAAACAAACAAAACAAAATAAAAACAGCCAACGTTAAGCAACTTCTGAGTTATCCATAAATGCAGTAGTGACCCCAGCTGAAACCAGTACTAGAACCAGCCAGGTAAGCCCAGCCCAAACTGCTGACCCACAGGAACTTTAGGTAAATAATTGGTTCTTGCTTTGAGCCATTAAGTTTTAGGGTAATTTGTTATTCAGCAACAGATAACTGATACATTAAAGTAAACCAATTACATAGTTTTAAAAAGCAGTAATATGAATACTTTTAAGGGAAAAAATAAATTTTATCCATAAGAAAGAAGTCATTAAAATATTACATATATATTTCAGGCCCAAGTTTTTAGTGTGTCTCCTAGCTGTGTGTTCTGAGTCCCAAGTACATTTCAACTTGATCAATCTTAAGAAGAAAAAACATCTGAAGGAGTCTCAAGGGCTTCTGGAGAGTTCTGATATTAGGGCTCTTTTCCTCATGTATATTTTTCCCAACTTTAGGTGAGACCAACTCAGACTAGTTTAATCTCCAGCAAATAGACAGTATGTAGAAACTTGCTAATCTTTTGCCTGTTATATACTACCACTTAATACTACATCTTGGAGAAAAATGTATGAGATCCTATTAAAAGAACAAGTTGGATGGGCTGCCTGGGTGGCTCAGTGGGTTAAGCCTCTGCCTTTGGCTCAGGTCATGATCTCAGGGTCCTGGGATCGAGCCCCACATCGGGCTCTCTGATCAGCAGGGAGCCTGCTTCCCTACCTTTCTCTCTCTGCCTGCCTCTCTGCCTACTTGTGATCTCTCTGTCAAATAAATAATAAAATCTTAAAAAAAAAAACAACTTGGAAAGCAAATAGTATCTATAGTGTTCCTAATTTAATACAAATTAGTTTCTATTCATTGGTATATAAACTCCATAAATCCAGGGATTTGGCCTGATTTTTATTTGACTCACTGCTATATCCACACTCACTTAATGCTTAAACTCTGAGATTAAGAAGATTCCTCTCCAAGGCACAGATACTGGTAAGAATCAGTCTACTTTATGGGTGCAGGCTGAGAGGTCTTAATTCTGTCTTAGAGAAACAAAATAGACAAGAATATGCAATATTCCCGTGAGATTTTGTAAGATTATTAGACTCAAACATCTATCCCATATCTTTAATCATTCTTCTGAGATTTAGGCTTTTAAACAGAAATATATTACACATTACAGACACAATTGCATCTTTATTGAATTTTGGCTGCCTAAATCGTATATCTGAGATCTATCAACTCTTCAGTATGCGGTCTTTCCTGAATGACACATTAAGAACACTATTTTTGTAACATTTACTATGAGATCTTCTAGACAGAGCCTGTTAATAATGTAAAGAAATGAACTTGGACTGTGAATTAGAAAAACTTGAGTTTGCTTCCAGTTCTGGCATTGCCAACTGCATGACTGGGAAATCTACTTAACCTCCGTAAGCCGCTGTTTCCTCATCTATGTGATATCAACAGAGTAATCGGTATGGTCACAATTTTCTTATACAATATGAAGTGTTGTAAAATGGAAGGCATTATTATTACAATGTCTCTTGACTTAACAAAATTTAATATTTATAATGGCCAAAAAAATGTCCTTGCAAGTGAAACTATATCATCACATGTAAGAAAAGTAAGAAGGGCATTTTCTAATATAAAGTTGTTTGTAGTGTGGAAGGAGAGCAGAATAGTTCCAGATGAACTACAGGTTGATTCATGTATTTCAACACCCTGCTCAGGCAGGTAATAGTCCTCATGGATATGATTCTATTCAAATGGACGTGGCCAACATAGTTCAGAAGACTGTCATGTTTATGACAATACTCATAAATGTCCAGGAATGAAATCAATGTTGATTTAAATTATTGCATATTGTGTCAATTGGAGTTTTTTGGCTAAGTAAGTTAAAAGAAAATAAAAAGAATTTATGGGAAGCATATGGGGTAGCCCTTGGAATCTAAGAGGAACAGCTAGGCCTTGGGGCAGATAGGATCCAGGTCACTCCCTCTCAAATGGGGCAGAAAAGAGAAAGGATAGTAGAGAAACCACTTATTATTTTACTAAAGTAAAATATTTTACTAAAATATTTTAATTTAATATTTAGTAAAATATTTTACTAAAGTAAAAAATTTGGATTGGGGTAAGATAGTTTTTAAAAGTTAAATTAAGCTGCTATTTCCTCCAGAAATGAATGGTTGCTGGACAGGCAAAAATAAAAGATAGTAGATATACTTCATGATTAATAAGGACTTAATAATTATCAATAATAATTAATACTAATTATAATGACCTTTAAAATTTTTTTGAGTCCTACATCAAAGTTACTTAAGCCACTATGCAATATTTGTTTCAAAAATGATACAGTTAGTACTGGATTTTCCAAAGGCATTTTCACAAGGAATGGGAACTTTCTCGGGAAGTTCGTGTCATCCCAACTGGATCCAGATACTGCCCTAGTTTTACTTGAAAGCTCAGGGTTCTCTATTCCTATAAAAAAATGCAAATTAAAAATGGTTTAAACAAATAAACAAAAGAAATTTTCAGTTTGGTGTGGATTTCATGATAACTGGCCCAGTATTATATAGTCCAGTAGAATAACATACTTTGTGCAGACTATGAAAGTACTGTGAACAAGAGTACTAGAGTTGTACCCGTATTCCTGAAGAAATAAAGTATATTTTTTACTTTTCTTTATTATGGGAGGCCTTTGAAAAATTTGATACTGTTCAGGTTTGTCCACAACTGATTATCAATGATGCCATTGTAGGAGGTTGAATACTAAGCTGTCCTTTAAATACTTTCCGTATTAATCATGTTTAGTTTGGAAGCTCTGAGGTCCCTGGAGTTTTTCATGTCCTTTTAGAGATATTACATTTTATGATTTCATGTTTGATTCTACATTTTGATATGAAAATAGATCATGGAATCAACAAAACACAAACTTATGACAATCATGAACTCACAAAAAAATCTCTAGAAGTCACATACCATCTGATGTCATCCTATGCTTTTAAGTCATTTGTTGAGCAGTTCACCAAGTTTGTAATTTTTGAGTCAAAGCCTTAAGCATTTCTATATGCAAATTTAATTCCACCATATTTTTATACTAAAGAATTACAAAGCATAATTCTATATTATTGTATATCAAAATAAGAGTATTTCCCCCAAGGATTATAACTAACATCTGAATTTATGTTCATTTTTTATAATGAACAGATAAATGAAGTGTGGTTTTTGAGTAAACTGGCAAAAATGTTCTGAGACCCACCGGACTACTTGACAACGGTGTGACATATAACCTATAATTATATACATTTACAAAGAAATCTTTGGTATTGTGCCATGTCATCAACATAAACAGGAGTGAACCTGGTTGAGATAACATTTAGTAAGTGATACTCCTTAGCTGAGTTACTTTTCCTAGGCACCATCATTGTGACATCCATTATCACTTGGAGTATGCCCAATACCCAAGGTGTGCCATGACATAGCTGAAGATTTTTTTTAACCTGTGATCTTGTAAAACAAATGAATTGATTAGAAATAACCAAACCGGGCACCGAGGTGGCTCAGTTGGGAAAGCTGCCGGCTCTCGGTTTTGGATCATGTCATGATCTCAGGGTGCTGGGTTTGACCCCCCTGTCAGGTTCCGTGCCTCAGGAACCTGTCCTCTCTCCCTCTGTCCTCTCCCTCTCACTCTCTCACATGCCCTCTCTGTCTCATAAAAAATAAATAAATAAATAACAAATCTTTATATTGTTTTATTGGTCATTTTAAATTGAATACTTAAAAAGTTACCTTGAAATATTTTATATATTCCTGATATGAATTCAATTCATTTCCTCTAGCCATTTGCAATAGCTATCACTCTCCATAGAAAATGCTGGTCAGGGGCACCTGGGTGCCTCAGTGGGTTAAAGCCTCTGCCTTCTGCTCAGGTCATGATCCCAGGGTCCTGGGATCGAGCCCCGCATCGGGCTCTCTGCTCAGCAAGGAGCCTGCTTCCCCCTCCCTCTCTCTGCCTGCCTCTCTGCCTACTCGTGATCTCTGTCTGTCAAATAAATAAATAAAATCTTTAAAAAAATGAGAAAATCCTGGTCAAATGTGATGAGGCAGTAGGTCTTCACTTAGAGCTCACATGCTTCAATGATTTTTCTTTTCTTTTTCTGGCTCTCCCAAATCCATGCCAATTATTATTTTTTTAATAAAGATTTTATTTATCTGAGAGAGAGCGGGAGAAGGTGAGAGAGAGAGAGAGAGAGAGAGACCATGAGCGGGGGGAGGGGTAGAGGGAGAAGCGGTCTCCTTGCTGAGCAGGGAACCCAATTTGGGACTTGATCCCATGGGATCATGACCTGAGCTGAAGGCAGACACTTAACCTACTGAGCCATCCATGTGCCCAAAATCCATGCCAATGAGACTTAGAATCATTTCTGCCCTACATAGAAGATATAAATTCAAGTTCACAAGCTTAGAAATACAATGGGGCTAATCTTTATTTTTCATGTAACTGCCTTTATTCAAATGCATAATAAAATTAATCTTTTCTTGGGTCTTTTTACATTATATCGAAAATTTTTTCCAGATTTTCCAGTGGGACCAGGGTGGAGTATTGGTGCATACCTCATTTCAGGTGTTGATAAATGGGTAAGTGTGGAGAGGTAGATATCATGTCTCGTCTGAGCCATCATCATTGATTTGTTCTGGCTTTTGCTGAGATACTCTTTTCAAAATGGGTTTAGCTATCTTCCCACAGACCATGGCTATATCTTCTCTTATTACCATCACCAAGGTTGAGATCAATTTTCTGTGCCATGTCAATGGTGTCCTTGAGTTCAAGGAATATATTCAACAGCTCCAACACCGCATTTTGCTTCAGGCAACTCTGTGGGGCTTTCTCAGATCTCTCTGCCAGAAAGTGAAAACCATGTCTACTCTACCACCCTGCCACACTGGGCACAGGGAATCCTGGTCTGGCTGCCTCCCCTGGTCCTACTCAGATATGTAAGACAGCAATCTCCTCTGAATATTTACAGTGAAATAAACTTCTTGGTGTCCCCCATCTCAGTAAATGCCATTACCATTTGCACAATTACTCAGACAAAAACTTAGATTTATCCTTGATTCTCCTTTTTTTTTCTTATCCCATCGAATTTGTTAGGAAGTCTTCTTTACCTTAAATTATATCCCTAAGCCACTTCTCAGCACTCCATTGCTATCACTGTTAATTCAGGCCAACACATGGCTTCCTGGGCCCACAGTAATAACCCCTTCACTGGTTTCTGTTAATTCCTTGCTTCTGCAATTGCTGCTCTCCTGCCACCCCCCAGAGTAACCTGTTAAAAACCTAAATCAAATCATGTTACTCTTCCACTCAAAACTCTCCAGTGACTTAGCATCATGTATGGAATCACAGCCACATTTCTTATAAAGATCTGCAACGTGCTGGTCACTCTGCACCGTCAGGACTGGGCTTCTTGTCATTTCTTAAATATGCCAAACTCATTCCTTCCCTAAGACTTAAAAATTTCTAATTCCCTGCTCTCCCACACATTACTCTTAAATCTTTCAGATATCTTCTCAAATGCCACTTCTTCAGGGCTTCATCTCCCCATTCCCTTACCTGACTTTTTTTTTTTTTTTTACAACATCTACTACTACTCCAAATTAACTAGTGTTTATGAACTTCCTGCCTGCCTTCACCACTGATCTGAACTTTATCCTCCCAACTGCAATCTGTAACATATTATACTGCCTAGTACATAGTAGGCCATTAATAAATATTTTTCAGGGGATGAGTGCACTTGATATTGGAAATACGGTGTGAATAGGACAGTGCTTTATTTTCACTCTGTTTATTTTTGAGATGAAAACAGTTTTCTAGATTAAAACTGAACTCAAAGAGACTTATTGCTCACTTGGTAAAAGATACAGAAACAGAGTTATCTCTTACGTGTGAATATACCATTTTACCTCTGGCTTTAGCAGAATGTGATTTTTTACTATTTAACCAGGTTATGTCCACAATTGTATAATATCCAGGAGACAAGAAGATCTGTATCATCCTAAATCCAACACCCATGATCCAGAACACTGTTTAAAATAGCAAAAATCAAGAAATCAGTGACTTGGAAATCTTTCTATAAGCCATAGTAACTGATATGCTCACCAACCTTGCTGAGCATGTACTACAATACTGGCATAAGGCATCAAGAATTTCTGGAAAATGTGAACGACATACATTAATCATTTATCATTAAGCTGAGGAGGCTTTGTATTACTATCACCTCTCTCCTGTAAGTAATGTTTGACATTTATATACCCCAGCTTTCTTACAGTTGTAAGTGATTGGAACCCAATTTAAACTAACTTAAGCAAAGAACAATATTTGTTGGCTGATGTAAGTGACAGGTCAAGGATGGAATCTGGGCTCAAATAATGTCTTCAGCTCTCTCCATGTCTTGGTTCTGCTTTTCACAGCTTCTACATGCATTGTTTGCCTCTTCTACACAGATAGTCTCACATTATGTAGCAGAAAGGTAATCCCAGGTCTACACCATTAAAACTTGCAAACCAGGGGCACCTGGGTGGCTCAGTGGGTTAAAGCCTCTGCTTTCGGCTCAGGTCATGATCCCAGTGTCCTGGGATCGAGCTCCACATCGGGCTCTCTGCTCGTCGGAGAGCCTGCTTCCTCCTCTCTCCCTGCCTGCCTCTCTTGCCTACTTGTAATCTCTGTCTGTCAAATAAATAAATAAAATCTTAAAAAAAAAAAACCAAAACTTGCAAACCAACTTTTGCAGCAGCTGTAGCTCAAGTATCCATGAGAGATCAAGCTTGGGCAAGGTCTATACTAACTCTATCCTTGCGCTAGGGAAATGCTGTATTATGATTGTATCAAATCTAATCAAGTGCCCACCGCTTTGGCAAGGAAAGGAAGGTTGGAGCACATGATTGACAGCTCCTCCAGGAGCACATGGAGTGGGAGAAATGTTTCTTAGAAGCCACAGAAGGGGAATAGGAAATCAGGTTGAGCAGGTAAAACATTACCATTCATACACCCCCATTGCTTTATACTTCTTTAGGCCAAAAAAAGGACAATGAATTTATGAAAGAAAAAAAATGTACATGCTGTGTGTTATTAATCTCCAATTATTGATCTCCTTATGTTATTGATCTCCTTCTGTAACCGGAAGTAATGCACTGGAAATGTCAGCTATATTGTGTTGGCTAATTCTAGGAATCCCAACATTATAAGAATAATCATCATCTATGATGAAGCTCTCACAGAATTAAGAATTAAGAATGGCCAAAAAAATAAAAACAATGAGATGAAAAACAATAGAAATGGAGGGTAGAAATCAGAGTAATTGGTATTTCTGAAGGAAAGAAAGTGGCAAGGAGAAGAATAATAATCATAAATGTAGGATAAGGAAAATTTCTCGAGTTATAGTTCTGAAGTCAGACAAATCGTATTTGCATCATATTTTATGTATGAGAAAATGTAGCCTCCACTTTCCAGCAACCCCTTCACACTTATTCATTAGCTCTCCACACGGGCTTGTTGATATCTTGATTTTCTACCTGTAGTCCACCTAGTTGCCTTGCCTTTTGCCATATTTCCTTGCAAAACTGGTGCCTAGCCCTAAACCTAAAGTTGAATAATAGAGGCTATATTGTGCCAGTTTCCTTCCCAAATCTGGATCTTGATCCCTGTTTCTTATTCCTCTCACACTGTTCACTGTCTTTGTGACCATCCTGCTATGGAAAGACATTCTATTGAACTCACAATAGTTCAAGTGGTTTCTGTAATATTCTTGAGTCTTGCTCATCAGAGTAACTTAATGGCAACAAAGATGTTTTGAATAATATTGGAGTAATGTGCCTTGGCTCTCCTAACTGTGCTCCCAGAACCATCTCTATACCTGCTCATTTCCTCTGCCTAGTAGCAGGGCTGATGATAAACTGATGTCCTTCATTGCAACAAACAGGACGGAGTCTGCTCTGATTGGCTGGGGGGGAGGTGGGGGGTTTGTAGCTGGGCATTCCCCTCGGGAACTTCTTGTGTTTTCCTGCTTCTCCCTAGGATCATGGGGGCCCTGGGGAACTGGCCTATATCCAATCTTTTTTTCTTTTCCTCTTTATCACCATTAGCACAATTTGTGAAGGCCCAGAAAGCTTTGCAAGCTAATTGTGGTCACTATAGGTCATTCCAGAGCCTTTGTTTCTGCAGGCCAAAGAAATGACCAGGACAATGAGCTGAGTGTGACTCCTGCTGATGGCTCTTTCTGGGAACAGCCAGCTTTGCTGGCTCTGTCTTGATTCAGGCGGTGATAACCAAGTCCCAGACTGGGGAAAATTTCTTAAAGGGTGAGTTTGGATTTGCATGTGTTTTTCCAAGTTTTTCTTATTTCAAAATGAGGGAGGTGGAAAATACTCACTGACTTTTGGCCCATTTTACTTGTTTACAGACTAAGAGGTACATGAATATCTTAGTTAAGTTATGGTAAAGCTGAATACTGGAACGATTATTGAAAATATATTCCGTAAGTCAAATGTTTCCTATGTCACAAATTGAGTTCATTCTTCCTTTTTCTCCTTAGTTACACATTTCACATCTAACTCCTCTAGCTACAATACCTACATTTTTTTTTCAAGTTTTAAAAGGTAATTTATAGTGCTGCAATTGTCAGGATTCCGAGGACTTGGGAGTGAGGGGCAGGCTAGATTCACCTTTCCTCAGGAGACTGGAAATGCACCATGTAGTTGACAAGATTTTGAAAATTTTTTTTCCCCATAAGGCAAATTCCAACAGACATGTGGTAATGAGCCATGACCGATTACAGACAACACAGACCACAGTTAACCTCATACACACAGCACCAAGTAGGAACTTATGACCCTTGCTTCCAACACTCCACCCTCCACTAATTGTTTTGTGTTTTGTTCTTTAAGTGTATCAGTTTAAAAGGAAAACACCTCCCATGTGTTGACAGGGTTTATTTCCCCCTTCAAGGCAAGTAACTGGGATAGTGATCTCCATTGGAATTCTCCTTCAAGTTAAATATGTGAAAAGGAAGGCCACAAAAATCCACGTTACCCACATACAACTTTTCAATTGTCAAGTGAAAATTGTAGCATTGTTCTGCGTGATGAGGATCTTTTCAGATTTTGTATTTCTTCTCATTCTCTTCCCAAATTCCCGACTTAGCTTTGTTAAAGGAAAAGGTATACATGGCGATAAATTGATCAAATAAGTCACTGAAAAGGGAAAACTGGGTATTACCTTCCTGTGGAACCGTTGCTAGGCGTGTGGCCTTCAAGGACAAGGCAGCTGTGGTAGAGTTAGTCTGACCGTTTCCTCCACCGTTTATATTAATGGATTCATACGCATACACTTAATAGGTTGTGTATGTATTAGCCTGCATTGCTGACAGTTACATTCTATAAAGTTCAGCCTAGGACCCAAGTGTAGAACTCCAAACCTGCATTTTAGAGCAAAGGCTATATATTCAATTAAACTCAAATTATCCAGTACCACACTTTATCCTGTAAAATAGCAAACCCAGACAAAAAAAGGCAAGTTGATACCTACAGTGTTTTGCTGTTGCCTGATTCAGTGATTCTCTAGACAGCTATAAACTGAGATCTTGTTCGTGATGCTTCTCTGACCATGTGTTCCCTAGCAGCCCAAATGGAAAAAAAAAAATTCAAATGTTAGAGGGCTAAAGGTCAGCTCTTGTAAGTAGTAGACTTCAGATCCAAGAGTACACTTGGATTCGGAAAGCTCATGCAATGGATTCCAAAGGGATTCTTTGCAGATGTTATTATGGTGTTTATGACATAATGTCTTTCCAGTATAGTCAGATAACTGAAAGTGACCAACAAAAGGAGGGTGATGTTAGGGGAAGAGGGAGGATTCATTGTGTGCATGATTTCATGAGCAGAGTAACTAGAGCATCACATATTACAGAGTGAGGGCCAAATAACACACGTTGGGCAGAACCACTTCTTGCTTGTTCTTCCAAGAGAACCTGAAATACAGATGTGACCAATGCCTTTGCAATGAAAATACTCCTTGTCTGAAAATGAAATTAAATCTGAACCATTGAGATCCATGAAGCTCTAGTTCTTTGTGGTCCAGTTTCTTCAAGTGACTTTTATAAACACCTTCCTAAGCATTTTATGAGCTATGAAAATAGTGGGGGGACCTGTGTGGCCACCTGCAGGTCACAGGCTAAGTACATTGCTAGAGAATATACAGCAAAGATAAGGAAGCCGTGCAAATTCCTGGCACATACCATGGTCCTCAAGCGGAGTTCTGCCTCAGATCATGCTTGTTAAGTAGCAGGAACACTTTTACGGTTTCTCTTGTCACTTGCAGTAAAATTAATAAGTTACAGATATACGGGCAAGAGTCTTCCATTCATGCAGTATCATTTTGTTATCCTTGTAATGTTGAAAGTAAGGAAGAAGGGTATTTTCGCTTCTGAAGAGGATGTTTTTCTTCTGCTGCTTCTAAAATATGGGTCTTAGTTTAGTTTCAAAGATGAATTATTTAATCTTTGTATTTATGATTTATTTTCTGTAACACTATATGTTTTGATCCACAGTTAATTTGAAGTATTTTGTATCTTGAGGACCTCTATGTGTCTTTCCTGTTTTTATCTCCAGACTAGACTGCTGTAGAGTTATTTTTAGGATTCAGAAGCTTCAGGGAAGCAAAGCAAGTGAAAGTACGTGCAGAAAGCAGAAAGAAAGAATCTTCGTGACTGTCAGTAGCTTATATTTCAAGTTTGCTTGGCATCACAAATATGCCAGAGAATGTGTTTTGATTTGGATGGTAAGGCACAGTTGAGGGAGTTGGAGCATTTAAAGAAAAAAAAAATCTAGTTTGAGGAACATAGCTGGCTCCGTGGTTAATCATCTTTTGGCTCGGGTCATAATCCCAGGGTCCTGGGATTGAGCCCCTCTTGGGGATCCCTGCTCAGCAGGAAGCCTGCTTCTCCCTTTTCCTCTCCCCTGGCTTGTGTTCCCTCTCTCTCCCTCTCTGTCAAATAAATAAATATAATCTTAAAAAAAATTTTAGTTTAGGATTCTAATATCCGACTCCTGTGCTTGCTTGGATGCTTCTCTAGAATCCAGGACTCCTGAGCAGCAGGAAAGATCTAATAGACTTTTAGGCCCCTTAGAGATAAGCTCTGCCAACCCTGTCATTTTACAGATGTGAGAACTGAGGTTCTGAGAAGTTAAGTGACTTATGCAAGCATTACCTCTCACAGATGTTTTAAGATATGATGAATCTTTTAAATGGACTTTGAAAAAGATACAATATTGCATATAGTTTTTCATAATAACTAGATACTTAAGTTCTCTATTAAAGTCAGCCTGACTAGAAGAAAAAATTTTGGAAATTAGAACCTTAGCACTTTCAAAGTTCACATTAAAAAAAAAACCCACAACAGTAAGATTGAACAATACAACTATACCTTTATAAGAAGCAGAGGCATATATGAAGTTAACCTGCAATGCAAAATGTCCCAACCCAGTTCTTTGATCAGAGCAGCACAAAGCTAATCTGTAGTAAATGTTATTTTTCTTTCTAGGCATAGGGCTTAGTCTGTTTTAAAAAGGACATTTGTTCCCTGTTAGTCTTTCCTGTAGGCTATTATTCCAAAGAACTATTCAAGAAGTAAATGATAAGGAAAAGGGAAAAAATTGAATATTGTAGAAAGAAAGCAAATTAATTTTGAAATGGAGTCATAATGGGGGTAAAAATTTCAAAAGGAACAGTCAGAGAAGATGTCAAAATTGGAGATGAAGTTTCTTTGATGAACTCATAGGGCTAGAGAGACCAAGATACACATGGGCTCTATAGAGAAGAAACTGTCCAATGTCCACAACAAGAAAACCTATTCTAAGCAGAAACTCACAGACATTTGCCCTTAGTTTTAAATAGAACCTAGTGAGGGAACATTGGTGACAACATGAAGCCTGTCATTGGCAAAACTGGAAAAAAGTTTTAAAACATACATTCTACTGATAATATTGTTCTATTCACCAAGGAAGGAAACCCAAGACTAAGAGATGGATGGGGAACAAAAATAGGAAGAAATTTTGGTTTTTTTTCCACAAAAAAACTGACTGGTGGTATCAATATTCTGAAAAAAGCTTAAACCTAGCTTTAAAGTCCTTCTTCCTAACTCTTCACGCCAGGAAACTTAGCTATGAGAAAAGCTTTTTTTGGAAAACATGTCTGAGCTGGTGACCTGCTAATTTCTTGGAATTCAATGATCTTTTTCCTCTAAATTTCCGAAAATATATGTACATAAATAAAAGGTCTTACATTAAGAAGAAAGGAAGTATTTTAGCATATAAAAGGAGTTCCCTTTATATAAGTGTTAAGAAATACTGGGGGCCATGAAGTGGCTTTTAGTACAATGAAAATCTCCCATTCTACATATTTTTATTCTAAAATTTGAAGGCTTCTTCATGAGTATTCTTCTGTCAGTGTCCTGATATCTCTGAAATCTGAATCCAGAACTCCTGTTGGTTCAAAAACCAGTCATTTTCTCTCTCTGCAGTAACTTCAGAAGGGACAATCCTTTAGTTTTCATGTATTTTGATAAAAATCATTTTCTACATAGATGCCTGATCTTGTCCCCCTTTACCCAACTTGAATCCTTGGGTAAATGAACTCCATTTATAGGATACTATTATAAGTTAGTGATGTGTCTAAAGTGATTTTCCAGTGAGGCAAATATCAGATAAAGTGGCAAGAAGCAGACTTGTGCTGTTTAAAATTAATGGTAATGTTGTCTAGTTTTTCTTGCTATCCTTTAGGAGAGCCCAGAAACAGAACTCCTACAAGGGATGTTAAACACCTGATGATAAATGACTTTGTAAGTCATGCTCAGGTATCAAAGTTCTAGCCAGAGTGGAGTGAAGGAAAAACTGCACACTGGTGGGAGAGCCAAAACTGTTTGGGTCTTGGCCCACCACACTTATGCAGCAAAAAATCAAATAAGTTGAAACTGCTTGTTCTGGCTGACTTTGCTACCACCTCCCACTCCCTCCAACTTCCCAAACTCACTTTCTGGAATATGGACACAAACTGATTCCCTCTGAAAGAAAGAAGACATGGTTACACATGTTTTGCAGATGAAATGAAAAGGGAATATGGCATTTCTGGAAATTAATGACATTCTACTAATACCTCCTTGAAAGAAATCTAACAAAGCAAGAAAAGATGGAGAAGATATATTATAATACATGTGTTACTTTAAGTGGCTCTAGGCCTATAAAATTACCTTTATTATTTTCATAGATTCTTTTTCTTAAAGATTTATTTATTTATTTATTTAGAGAGAGAGAGTGCGTGCATGTGAGTGTGGGGAGGGGCAGAGGGAGAGCATCTCAAGCAGACTCCCTGCTGAGTGCAGGGCGTGAGGCAGGAGGGTCAACTCCTGACCCAAGAGTTGAAACCAAGAGGCCCATGCTTAACTGACTGAGCCACCCAGGTGCCCCTCTTTGCATAAATTCTTGATGAGGTAGACCTATCTTTAGCATTACCAAGGCTCATCTTTCCAATATAAAAATAATCAAAAACAATAATATTATTTACTTTAAGTTAATGTGAACATAAGTCAATATATTTGTCTTTTACTTTATTATCATACATCTTATTCTATCTTCAATGAGATGTAGAACTAATACAGTACTAGTGGTGATGGCATTGACTAACTTGTCAATAATTAATCTGTTTTTATATGCTAGCATATAATATATCATGGTCAACAAGATGCCTAAATTTTTTGCCCTCACAAAGGCTAGTATCCTTGAATGAGTTTCATAAAGTCTCTGGACATCTGTGAACAAAGGAGTTGAATTAGATGGTTTTGAATGAATTTCTAAAGCCCTAAAATGGATGTTCCTAATCTCTGCCATTAAAATAGAAAGGAGAAGGGAACTGTGGTTTCTACATTTGCTCTGATCCCTTCCTTTTTCCAAGGTCATGAGAAGGCTGAAGGAGAGACTTGAATAAAAGGTCAGAGGAAGTGTTTCTTTACAGACAGAAAGGAACTGCTAAGGAAGAGAGTAAGAAAAAAGCAGGAAGAAATCCTAGGATTTAAAAACCTGTGGTTTCAATTTGGAAAGTATTAAAAATCAGGAACATATTTCTTGGTGTACCTCTTTGTGCTGTCTTCAACTAATATTAATCCCATGCTCTATTTGCATAACTGTGTTCTCTTAAGCTATGATTAAGAAGTTCAGGAATAACCACTAGTACTTCCCGAGTTTCAGGCACTGCTGAAGTATTTTACTCACATTAATTCCATAACCAGCTTAGGAAGTGAATACCGTTATTACCCTCACTTTCCAGAGGAGAGTGGAAGAGGTCAAATAACTTGCCCAAGGGCACCTAGTTAGTAAGCATAGACCCAGGATCTGAATGGGGATGCCTGGCATCTCTGCCTCACACTGTCTCATCTATCTACTACCTAGCCAAACTGCTACTTGTGGTGCCTCATGATTTTTCATTACTCTTCATTAGGAAATGTTACAGTGAAAGCTTCTTTTATAGTCTATTTTCATCACACACTGATGAATGGATGGTTAAGATCATGTCTTTCCTTCCTCTTTGCTGTTATAAGAAAGAGTAAGTTAAATAATGATGATTTCAGTTTGTTCTTGTTTTAGTTTTCTAGAGCTGATGCAACAAATTACCACACACTTGGTGGCTTAAAACAACAGGAATTCATTATCTCCCAGCTCTGGAAAGCAGAATTACAAAATCAAGGTGTTATCTAGGTTAGTTCTTTCTGGAGGCTTTGGGGGTGGGAGTGGGGTGGGGCATCCATTCCATGTCTCTCCCCTAACTTCTGGTGGCTATCAGGAAACTTTGGTGTTCCTTGACTTGCAAATGCATCACTTCAATCTCCACATCCATCTTCATATGAAATTCTCTCAAATGATCCTTGTGTCTCCAAATGGCCTCCTCTTTCTTTTATAAGAGCACCAGTCATCAAATTTAGGGCATGTCTTATATCCAGAATTATTTTTAACTTAGTTACATCTGTAAAAACCGTATTTCCCAATAAGGTGGCATTCACAGGTACTAGAGATTAGGACTTGGATAGCTTGTGGGTTGGACTCTGTCCAACCCAATTTAGCTCTATTGAATGAAAGAGTTTAATGGTCAAGATGTTTTTCTCATGCTGTCAATCAATGCCCATTGCATTCTACTGAATTCATTAATTCAAAAAATATTGATTGAAACTTTAGCTATGTCTAGGTTACTGCTGGTAACAGGACAAACTCCCTGTGCTCTTGGTGCTAGTATTGTGATTAATAGGGTGGTAGAGTGAGAGATACACCAGGCAGGACAAGGAGCTCATAAATAAACAAGTCCATTTCAAAGAGAATGAAAAATGATATGAAGGAAATTGAACAGGACAATAGATTCTGCTTGACTTATGAGTCCTAAGTATCTCTGTAAAAATCAGTTATAGCTGTTGATACTGTCAAGAGCTGTATGATTTATTTTCTAAACCAAATTCTGTTTTGAGTTTTATTTATGTAGCATAAAATTCATCTTGGTATGATAAAGGGATCAAAAGAAATAATAGACTTATTTGTCATTACTCAACTAACATGTCAAAAAAGTATTCACTCATAAAAGGAATAACACTACCGTTTCAGATTTCCCTAGGGAATTGGAGGAAATTGAATTGGGAAAACATAACTAAAGCATCAATTCACCAGGCATCAATTTCCTCAATTCCCAAGCAGTACAGCATTGTAAGATTCCTACCAAAAAAGTACTCAGGGATCTTTTTCTATAGGTACATAAAATTTTTAGGAAAAAAACCAATTTGCTTAATTGCTCATATTTTACTTATCAGTTAAATTGAAAGATTTCCACAGAACATATTGCCAAATGGGTTGGATGTTGTTATTCAGGAAGTAAGTCTTTGAGCCCAAGATGGCTTATTAAAACTCAGTTTGAGTTCAAAAAGTACCAGTACACTAGTCTCCATGATGCATCTGTCTTCTCAGGATGGCCATGGGATAACATGGCTGTATAATCAGTGGTTCTAAGAAAAACCTTTGGTGATGTTTTGTAAACTACTGAGAATTGTTCTGACAGACTTTTCAGATTTGGGGCTGTTATATGTTCATTTTGTTTCTCCACAAATGATATTTCTTCTTGTTCTTCTTGTAATTTCAGTAATTGGGTACAACAGCTGGAATTGTTTAATTTAGTTCATGAACCCTTTTATAATGTTAGAAATTAAAAAGGCACAAACGTTCTTTCTAACTTGAAATACGAATACAAGTAAAGGCCTATTTTATCCTGATGAGGGAGCTTTGACTGTGTTTAAGACTAACAAATGCTTGTTTCAGCAAATACTTCAACTCCACACCTTGCTGACTTGCTGGAGAACTCATTCTTCATCATATGGGCAAGAAAGAAAGAGGTTGAAGTCTATCCTTTTATTAGGAATTTAGACATACACTCTCCCATAGGAAGTGAGAAAATGCTTTTTTGGAAGTCATTTAGCAATAAGTTTAACAAAAACTATTGTATGAGACACTATCATTCAAGCTATTTTTTAAAATCTGTATTAAAAAAAAGAAGGTAAAAGAAGCAATTAGGAACCAAAAAATAAGTAAAAAATAGAATATAATATAATTTTTATAATTTTATACCTATTTATATACAGCTACATATCAAAACAGCACTGAGCAAAAATAGTCTTTGAGTACATAGAGCTTTTTCTTTTCTTTCCCACCACTCTTCCAACACTATTGTTGGCACACTACTTCTTGCATACTCTAATTGCCTGCACTGTTATAATATTGGCCAATATTTATTAAGCACTGACTATGTGCCAAACATTGTTGTAAGTGCGTCATGAATATTTTCTTGTTTAATCTTCATAGAGACCCTATGGGGTAGGCATTTTTATTAACCTCATTTTCCAGATATGGGCATTCAGGCATAGGATATGTTAAGTATCTTGCCCAAGTTCACAAAATTGGCTAATGTGACTAGAGTGTAAGAGCCAAACCTCTCTTGCCTGCAAATGCTACACTTCTGGTTCTTGATTAAAGGACGGAGCTCTCCTTATAATTGATTAAGGCAAGGGTGTCAGTACAATGCAAAGAATGTTTCCCCAGAAGCTCTGTCATATTGTATCCGTATGCTTTATGAGAAGCAGACTGGGAGAAATTCCTGTAAAAAAGAAGTCATTAGTATTAATAAGATATGTTTATAAGGTGCTAACAAACCATTTATAAATACATAAAAAATGCCAATTGGGTCTCTTTTCACTGAAATTCATTCATAAAAGGACATGACCCTTTTGATAGGTCTTTCCTGTAGATAAACCTCAGAGCGGGGTCAGGTGGTATAGACTGGAGTAAAAGCATGTAATAATTATGGACGTAAAGGGTCTGTAGACAGGCTGAAAGAGGCCTAGCTCATTTTTATTTAATAAATACCATAAAACTTAAAATATGGCTCTAATTAGATGGATTATTATTCATAATTCTGATATGCAGGAAGTGATTATTCTGAAACAGTGTGCAGAATCATGCATTCCAAGGGTGATGGTTGAGCTTCTGGCAGCTTAACTATGAAATTCCTCCTCCTTTTAAGATTATATATTCCTGATATAGGGTTTAAAAATACAGAATGGAAGGAAATATCACATATTGTTTATACAATTTGAAAAATATGCCCCTGAAAGTTCTGCCAATAAAGCTTGCATTAGATTTCTCTGTTTATAATTTTAAAAACTCACCTAGGGGTTATTTGTATGAGACTATTACTATTAGGTCACACTTGGGGAGTTTTCTTTCCCTAGGCCCTTGAAAAATTGATTTCTGCTGTGTCAATGTGGCTAAGTCTGCCCTGGGCTACTCTTGATTATAGAATTCATAGAATAAACATCAAAGATGATGAAAGGTAACCAACTGAATTTCTTCTGAACTTGAATGAAGTTGAGAGATCAGTCTGCAAATTTGTTCCCAGCTGAAAATTTATTTCAATTGGTGCTATTGCTGTGATACATCTATGCATAAAATGGGAGGAAAATTAATGGTAAATAAATGACTACTTCATAAAAATGTAAGGAATATGAACATTCGAAGAGACCATTATCCAGGTCCATGGAAACCTATGAGATTTGTTACAAACATAGACACAACATTGATTTGTATTAGTGATATCCATTTTTGAGAACTTCATTAGTAGAAGCCATTTCATTAAAAGGCATATTTATCACTTGAAACACCCCAGGATAAATCTGAAAAAATCTAAAGGGAGGAAATTCTATAGCTGAACATTTAAGTAGTATGTCAGTAGAGATAGTAACTAAAGGAAATGTTGGTCACTGGAATTCTCTCCCCTTATTTGTATTCATTCTATTTGAAGGTTTTGTTAATAGAATATTAGATTTTGTTGAAGTCGCTGTTTATTACCTTGCCTTATGTAGCTCTTCCTGAATTTTTTAATTTATTCATTCTTTACTTATAATCTATTTTCCTCTATTAGAATATAATTCTGTAAGAATAAAGCTTTCTAATTCACTCAGCCCAGTATGGGAACCATGGGAACCATGACTGACACAAGGTAGGCCTTCAGTCATGGGAGGAGCAAAAAGTTGCTGTAGCCAGGCTCACACATAAATCCATTCTATTTTCAATAATAATATTTTAGAGTATTATGGAATTTCTAATATGTACACTGTACATATAGCAAGAGAGTGACAATGTAATTGAAAGGTATGGAAAGATGAAAAAGATACTACTTTCAAGAGCTTATAAGAAAACGTGAAGAGGCTTAACAACAACCTGTTGTATAGAAGGCATTTGACAAATATGTGTTGAATAATCACCAACCCCCCCCAACAAAAAAAGGCTAAGATTTTAAATAAGGCAATCAACAGAGATCAGTGAGGACTTGAAAGCATGAAATAGCAAGGGAATAGAAATATAATAGAAATAATAATAGAAATAGCAAGGGAAGCATGCAGATAGTTGTGGACACTATTACTTTTATAGCCCTTGCCCAATTACCATGATTGGTAGCTCTAAGGGAGACTAACATCCCCTGATCCTTTTTCCTAGGCATAAACTTCATATTCATGAACAAATAATATTTGGCACTGTTCCTATCTTGGCTTCACCTAATGGTGCCAGCTTGTCTAAAATGCTAAGCAAATTGAAAGCAAAAAACAAAGAGGAGCTTGAAAAACAAATTGAGACTGGGTAAAGTTGCGTGACTGCAGAGATCCCAGCTTTCTCTTACCTGGTGTATTGCAGTTCGGGATTCTCTTCTCTCCCTGGTTCAGGTAAATATCTCTCTATCAGTGTTAGGGATGCTTCCTGTTCTAGGAAAGAGATGCTTGACGTAATCTGAAGCTATTGGATTTCCTCTCTGGTTTTGCTAAAATTTCATTCTACTCACTTTTCAAAAGCAAGGCACTTTCAGTAGGCAACAATGGCAGTGTTCTATCACAGGAAGAGCTTCTTTCACAACATTTTATTATTTCATCTGTGATCTTCAACAATCATGAACTTTCCATTTTCTGTAGTGAGAGGGGGAGACTAGAAGGGAACTTGACAAAGAGGAAATGTGGTATGACCCAGTGACTCGCAAGTTCATCCCTAACTTTTATTGTCAGATAATGTTTAAACACTTCTTGCTTTTTCTTTCTCTCTGGAATTATCTATAACTTTTGTTCTAAAATCCTTTCATCCTTTACCTCCCTGTGCATTCAACATTTTCTTCTGTAACTTCTGTTGGGAATGCAAGGTGTCAAAACATACATTTATTTCTTTTTTTTTTTTAAGATTTTATTTATTTTTTTGACAGACAGAGATCACAAGTAGGCAGAGAGGCAGGCAGAGAGAGAGGAGGAAGCAGGCTCCCTGCTGAGCAGAGAGCCAGATGTGGGGCTCCATCCCAGGACCCTGAGATCATGACCCGAGCTGAAGGCAGAGGCTTAACCCACTGAGCCACCCAGGCGCCCCTCAAAACATACATTTAGATGAAACTTTGATATCTTTCCCTGTGTTGAGTTTGTTATTTCCTATTGTCTGTCCATATAAAAAGCCATGTATGTAAGGCTTTGATTTACTTTAGTTCAGGCCACATTATTACTTTCCTCTTTTACCTCTTGTCCCCAAATCAATTGATCTGGATGGACTTCTCAGTGATATTATGCAACCTGGTTTGTAAGATAACCTGGATTTTCCCAGAATTTTTAACATTTCTCTAGTTTGCAGCCTTATCATCTTAAAACCAAGACTTTTTATTAGTTTAAGTTCTACTTGTCTAATCTTAAAATACAAAGTATATGATTTGTTATTACCTGGAGCTCCTGCACATTTAATGATTTCATTAAAATTATATTTCCTATCTGTACAAGAGATTTCTTCCCCCTCCGGTAGAGAGAGACTTCCATTATTCTTCATTTGTTTTTGAAATTCAGCATTCCATGGTCTTTTGAGTTATAATTTTGGTTTATTACTGTGATCAAACTTCCTTTATTGGAGTCAGTTGGAGATTACTGTCTCAAGGCAATTATGGTAAAATTGGGAAGTAATCTCAGAAGTAAGATACAGAAGGATGGAGGTTTGCTTTATGAAGAGAGAAAACACATAAGACAGTGCCTCCTCTCTCATTTCATGGTTCATAAGTAATTGTTCAATATAAGTAAGCAGTAATTTTCTAAACCATACAGACTTAATCCAATTATCAAATATAAGCTGCCTTAAGGTGAAAAGTAAACATACGTCACACTCTCTTAAGTCATTTTACTGCCTTCTCATGAACCAATGCATATGCCAGTAAGTCCATTCTTGTTTCACTGATGAAACTGGGTTGAAAATACAAAGAAACCCATTCATCTAATCACTCTTTAAAATAGAAAGTCCTCCATCTTTCAGCTCTGGATTCTGCTGTATGGACTTGTTGGTTTATAACAAAACATCACTAACACAAGTAAAGACTCTTGCTTATAATCCCGACGTTCTGATTTTGACTAGTCAAATGCTGTGGCAGCTGCCAAGAAGCAAATTTTTAAAAACATCTAAGTGCAGAGAACCTGGGTGGCTCAGTTGGTTAAGTATATGCCTTCAACTCAGGTCACGATCCCGAGGTCCTGAGACTGAGTCCAGCATCCAGCTCCCTGCTCAGTGTGGAGCCTGCATCTCCCCTGCCTGCCACTCAGCTGCTTGTGCTCTCTCTCTCTCTCTCTCTCTGTCAAATAAATAAAATCTTTTAAAAAAAATCTAAGTACAACTCTGACTTCTCCACTTAAACTGTGGTACTATCGGGGCTCCTGGATGGCTCAGTGGGTTAAAGCCTCTGCTTTTGGCTCAGGTCATGATCCCAGGGTCCTGGGATCGAGCCGCACATCGGGCTCTGCTCCGCGGAGAGCCTGCTTCCTCCTCTCTCTCCCTGCCTGCCTCTCTTGCCTACTTGTGGTTTCTGTCTTTCAAATAAATAAATAAAATCTTAAAAAAAAAAACCAACTGTGGTACTATGATAAGAGAGTAATTCATAAGCGTACCTTGAAAGCCATAGCCACTGTTGCGGACTTAATTGTGTTTCCCCAAATTCAAATGTTGAAGCCCTAAATCCCAATGTGACTTTGGAGCTTTTGGAGGCAGTTAAGGTTAAATGAGGTCATAAGGGTAGAGTCCTAATCCGACAAGATTTGTGGTTTTATTAGAAGAAGAAAGGGAGATCTCTCACTCTCTTTCTATGCCTGTACACCACGAAAAGGCCATGTGAAGACACAGCAAGAAAGTAGCTGTCTACATGTTAGGAAGAGAGATCTCTCCAGAAACTGACCTTGCTGGATCTTGGTCTAAGACTTCTAGTCTCCAGAATTGTGAGAAAATAAATTGCTATTGCTTAATCTAACCAGTCTATGGTACTTTGATATGGCAGCATGAGCAAACTAATAAAACTACTCTTAGGAAAAAAAATGTACAAAAGAAGATACAAATCTTCTAGGAGTGAGGAATATAATTATAATGAAAATTTTCCTCTAAGTTTTTATGCAGTCAAATGCTCTACCACTGAGCTATACCCCCAACCTGTAAGTTTTTTTTAAGAGGTATTTTCTTCTATCCTTTCTCACAATATGTATAATTGATATTTCTGATGAATATATGTTCATAATACGTATCACCTAAAATAGTACAGTTTTTACAACTATACTCTGGAACCATCTAGGGAAGACTGAGAGTACTGTCACCCTACTTTTAGAGAACTGTCAGATGCCAAGATGTCTCTCTGCTCATTCCCAGGGATAATCACATGTTAAGTGTCCAGTGATGGCTTTGACTGGTAATATTGGGTCATTATCCATTGGTTACTATCAATCTCCATTTTTCTGTGGATATTCATATATTCAGCTGTTACTCCATGTTTGCTGCTTTCCTTCATCACTATCTAAGCACAGAGTCAATTTTCCTTTGATGCCAGATTAATGTCTACAGAATCTTTAATTTATTCTAATCACCAACTATAAGATAAGTTCTCTGAATTTGACTATAATTTCTTTAAAGATATGTGATATATTAGTGCAAAGATACTTAGGGCATCTTTCAGAGGCAATGATAAGGCAACAAGCATGATATTCACCATGTAAGTGTATTAATAAATGATTTGTTTCTGTAAAGAGTAATTTGTAGCCTTGCTATTTTATAATTTCTAAGGAACATGGGTAGAAGATGAGGGGGGAAAATCTCATTTAAGAAGCTGATGGTCCTTAACAATGCTTGTAGCTGGACTGTGATAGTTATATTCCACTCTTGAAAGATAAGACAGTTATATGATGTTCTTTATGACCAAAGTAGTGTTTTTTAAAAAAATTACATAACCTCTTCATTTACTCCTAAAAAATAAAAATTCTTTCATTTGATCGACATGTGTTTGGGATATATTTTTATTACGAATGTATTTGAGAATTTTTTAATTTCTTTTACCTTAAGTGATTTATTTTTAAAATATGTTAGAGGATATTGAGTGGAAAATTCACTGTGTCCCAGAGTTGTGGTTAAGGCCTCAAACTGTGGACAAGAGGCACTAAGTATCCTACTTCGAAAGCCAGTATGTAATAAAAGCCAGCCATATTCCCACAGGACTTGTTAAGAGGTGAAAAGTACACACCAACCTCTGCCAACAGTGACTAAGAGAACCGGGGAGAGGAAAGGGAATCATCAGCCTTGTAGGGTGTACTAGTTGAGAGTGATGCTAACTGCTGTACCTGACAAACCTTTATAATTCAGAATAAAATAAAATTTTATTTTTCACTTATGTAATTGAACTATGTGGGTGTTCCTGGTTGAATAGTTTTTCTTAAAGCACTCTTTCCAGCTTGTAATGTTGCCATTTTTAGCATATGGCTTCCATACTGGTTCCTGGGGGAGGGGGGAGGATGATTATCTCCATTCCAGGCAGCCAGAAAGGGAGAACATGCAAGATTGCACATGGGAGGATTGCAGGTTGTACTATTTTGCTAGGGTGGCCATAACAAAATACCACCACAGACTGGGTGGCTTAAACAACAGAAATTTATTTTGTCACAATTTTGGTGGCTGCAAGTTCGTGATCAAGATGTCAGCAGGTTCAGTTTCATCTGAGGCCTCTCTTTTGTTTGTAAATGGCTGCCTCTAGCTGTGTCCTCACATAGTCTTTCCTCTGTGTGTATGCATCCCTGATGTCTCTTTGTATGTCCAAATTTATGTTTCTGATAGAGACACCAGATTGAATTAGGGCCCACCCTAATGGCCTCATTTTAACTTAATCACCCCTTTGAAGGTCCTATCTCCAAATATAGTCATAGTCTAAGGTACTGGGAGTTAAAGCTCCAACATATGAATTTGGGGAGGATACAATTCAGTAACGTGGGCCAAACATTGAAGTGATGATATATATCACTTCCACTCAGTGGAATCTTTGGCTAGACCTCTAACATATGAGTCTGTCTAATTGAAAAGGGATCTAGGAAATGCAGCCTACCTGCATACTCAGGAAGAAGAAGGAAAATAAATGGGTTCGATCAGGGAGCAATCTCTTCCAGATACCACTCACTCTTGCCTCTATATCTAATATATAATAATGAGGTAGGGACAGAAGAACAGCAATAAATGGTCCAAATGAGGAAGAATGAGAGATACACAGCTGTGTCTAGTAAATAGTAATAATGAACTCCTGCAGGGCAGGCATTATATAGGTCCTCTGCTGTGGCAATTCTTGATTAGACCCTTATTCTGCCCTCTGGGGGACCACTACAGACCACTGTTCCATAAGGCCCCTTTCTCTCCTCTTTAGGTGGTTCCTTTTTGTTCCTCATCCTTCATGCCATGTCTCAAGTGTCCTTGGGTGTATCTTCACTGGGAGCTGTGTATATTTTTGCAGGCTGCATCCTGTTCAGATAAATCTGAGCACCCATGGGTTGTCTGAAGACTTGAGAAGCTAAAGGCATACATGGTTTCTTTGGTAATACAAAGCCCTCAACACCTTAATAAGGTTTTGATCCACTTGCTTCTAACCAGTTCCATGTGCCAATAATTACCACCCTAAATTCTTCCCCAAATATAACTCTCAAATTTGATGTGTGCCTTCACTGCCTCCCCTCCATGCTTCTCTCAGCCTGGAGCTTAAGAGAAACTATATTGAGGCCTGAGGAAACAACTCTTTGGAGTGGAAATAAACTATCTTTAATTCAATCTCAAAGGCAGGGCTGAGTTCCTTGTTCAATTAAATCTTATTGTGCCTCTGTTGCTCAATGTCCCTATCAATTTATTTTATTTTATTTTGAGTCTAGAAAGAATTATATTTTCTGAATTTTTGAGAGCCTGGAGTTCTGAGTTCTTTCTATTCCCTTTCATTTCTGTTTTCATACTATGTTCCTGATTTCATTTC
The DNA here is from genome assembly GCA_004024625.1 of Mellivora capensis. Classification (NCBI taxonomy): domain Eukaryota; kingdom Metazoa; phylum Chordata; class Mammalia; order Carnivora; family Mustelidae; genus Mellivora; species Mellivora capensis. Next base: position 39,562 of record PISX010017571.1, read on the forward strand.
TCTCTTGCAATAACTTGTTAAAGAAAGTAAATAAAAGCCAAGATATGGTACTATTTTCAGTCTTCCAAACCACTTCTAGAAGCTAGAATGACTGGGTCAGGTGCCATGTTTTACCTTCCAAGCAGGAGATGGTTCTTCCAGATTATTTTACCATGGCATACCTACCGTGAATCTCCATCTATCTAGCTTCAGTATTGTTTCTTACCACTTGTTGCCTCATTAGATGATGTCTTTGTTTAAGGCAATAATACACTCCAATATCAATTTTATATTAGTTATCATAGGTTAACAGTTATAACAGACATATATAAAAACTTCAGAGTTTTAAAAGAACAAATGTTTTTTTCTGCTGACTTAACAGTTATGTGGTTTGAGTTTGGGGAAGGAGAGTTGGCTGTATGTATTCAGTTAGAGACTCAGGTACCTGGAGAAACTGCTAACTTCTTTGATCTTTCTGGGCATTGATATCCAGCCTAAAGGTGGGGAAAAGACATAGAAAATTATTTCTTAGACATTTTCATGGGCTATGGCTAGAAGTAGTTCACTTCCCTTATGCTCATTGCAAAGAATTCAGTCTCATGGCCACACATAAATGCTAACAATTCTGGAAAAAAAATAGCTTTGAGTCCAAGAAAAAATTGAGAACAGATCTGTTAATCAGACTGTTGTTAGTGCTACTGTCGAATAAAATACTTGTGGGCAAAAGATCTTTCTTCACTTTCTTACTGAAGCTAAGTGAAGAGAAATCCAAGAAGATAACTTATGAAAATTGGTGGTACCTTTAAGAAGGGAAAACAGAGGAGTCAAGATGGCAGAGAAGTAGCAGCTGAGACGACATCAGGTAGCAGGAGATCAGCTAGATAGCTTATCAAACCATTGCGAACACCTACAAATCCAACGGGAGATCAAAGAGAGGAAGAACAGCAATTCTGGAAACAGAAAATCAACCACTTTCTGGAAGGTAGGACTGGCGGAGAAGTGAATCGAAAGTGACGGGAGGATAGACCGCGGGGGAGGGGCCGGCTCCCGGCAAGCGGCGGAGCAACGGAGCACTAAATCAGGACTTTTAAAAGTCTGCTCCACGGAGGGACATTGCTCCAGAGGCTAAACCGGGGTGAAGCCCACGCGGGGTCAGCGTGGCCCCAGGTCCCGCAGGGTCACAGAAGGATCGGGGGTGTCTGAGTGTCTCACTAGCAGGTATCGGAGCAGGGAAGCCGGCTACAGAGACAGAGCCGAGGAGTGAGCTCTCAGCTCAAGGTTACCTTGAATTGGTCGCAGGCTGGGTGAGCTTGGAGTGTGGCCAGAGGTGGAGGGAGATGGGAGTGGCCGGGGCTTTTCTCTGAGGGCGCACTGAGGAGTGGGGCCCCGAACTCTTGGCTCCTCTGGGCCGGAGATTGGGAGGCTGCCATTTTCATTCCCATCCTCCGAAACTCTATGGAAAGCGTTCAGGGAACAAAAGCTCCCAAAAGTGAAACCAAGAGGATTACTTAGCCCGGCCCCTGGTAAGGGCGGTGCAGCTCTGCCTCAGGCAAAGACACTTGAGAATCACTACAACAGGCCCCTCCCCCAGAAGATCAACAAGAAATCCAGCCAAGACCAAGTTCACTTAACAAGGAGAGCAGCGGAACTCGAGAGGAGGAGAAAGCAAAGCGCGGAATTCATGGCTTTCTCCCCATGATTCTTTAGTCTTCCAGTTAATTTAAATTTTTCTTTAATTTTATTATTTTTTTCTTTTTCTGCTAAATTTTTTTAACTTTTACCCTTTTCTTTTTTAACATTTTTAAACTAGTTTATCTTAACAATACCTTTACAAAAAAAAAATCTTTTTTGAATCTTCATTATTATAGTCATATTTTATCCTTCATAGTATTTAACTTTATTTTTTGTATTCACATAAGGGTTTTTTCTTCTAAAAAATTTGGAGTACAACTTCCTCTAGTGGACCAAAATACACCCTACTTCTAACTCTGGGCTTGTTCTAGTCTCCAGCCTGAGCAAATTCTTTCAACTTTCTTTTTCTTTATTCTCCCAGCCAACTTAATCAACTCCTTTTTTTTAGAAATTAAAAAAATATTTTTGTTTACCATCTTTATAGGCATTTTCCATCCCTTCACTGTGTTTACCCTTATGTACATTTTTCATTCATTAAAATTTTGGGAGGTACTTTCTTCTAAGAGACCCAAATACCCCACAGTTAAGTGGGTGACCCTGTTCTAGTCACCAGTCTAATATATATATTTTTTTCTTTTTTATATTTTCTCTTTATTTGTTTTTTTTTTTAATTTTTTTTTCTGAACCTTTTGTTATCCCCTTTATCCCCCCCCCCATGATTTGGGGTCTCTTCTGATTTGCTTAACGGGCATTTTCCTGGGGTCTTTGCCACGCTTTTAGTATTTTATTTGCTCCTTCATATACTCTTATCTGGAAAAAAAATGACAAGGCGGAAAAACTCACCACAAAAAAAAGAACAAGAGGCAGTACCAAAGACTAGGGACCTAACCAATACAGACATTGGTAATATGTCAGATCTAGAGTTCAGAATGACAATTCTCAAGGTTCTAGCCGGGCTCAAAAAAGGCATGGAAGATATTAGAGAAACCCTCTCTGGAGATATAAAAGCCCTTTCTGGAGAAATAAAAGAACAAAAATCTAACCAAGTTGAAATTTAAAAAAGCTATTAATGAGGTGCAATAAAAAATGGAGGCTCTTACTGCTACGATAAATGAGGCAGAAGAAAGAATTAGTGATATAGAAGACCAAACGACAGAGAATAAAGAAGCTGAGTAAAAGAGGGACAAACAGCTACTGGACCACGAGGGGAGAATTCAAGAGATAAGTGACACCATAAGATAAAACAACATTAGAATAATTGGGATTCCAGAAGAAGAAGAAAGAGAGAGGGGAGCAGAAGGTGTATTGGAGAGAATTATTTCAGAGAATTTCCCTAATATGGCAAAGGGAACAAGCATCAAAATCCAGGAGGTGCAGAGAACCCCCCTCAAAATCAACAAGAATAGGTCCACACCCCGTCACCTAATAGTAAAATTTACAAGTCTTAGCGACAAAGAGAAAATCCTGAAAGCAGCCTGGGGAAAGAAGTCTGTAACATACAATGGTAAAAATATTAGATTGGCAGCAGACTTATCCACAGAGACCTGGCAGGCCAGAAAGAACTGGCATGATATATTCAGAGCACTGAACGAGAAAAACATGCAGACAAGAATACTATATCTAGCTAGGCTATCACTGAAAATACAAGGAGAGATCAAAAGCTTCCAGAACAAACAAAAACTGAAAGAATTTGCAAACACCAAACCAGCTCTACAGGAAATATTGAAAGGGGTCCTCTAAGCAAAGAGAGAGCCTAAAAATAGTAGATCAGAAAGGAACAGAGACAATATATAGTAACAGTCACGTTACAGGCAATACAATGGCACTAAATTCATATCTCTCAATAGTTACCCTG
>PISX010017572.1:0-43046 GCA_004024625.1 Mellivora capensis
CCAGAGATAGCACTATTCTTTTTTTTTTTTTTTTAAGATTTATTTATTTATTTATTTATTTGACAGAGATTACAAGTAGGCAGAGAGGCAGGCAGAGAGAGAGGGGGAAGCAGGCTCCCTGCTGAGCAGAGAGCCCGATGCGGGGCTCGATTCCAGGACCCTGGGACCATGACCTGAGCCGAAGGCAGAGGCTTTAACCCACTGAGCCACCCCGGCGCCCCAAGATAACACTATTCTTAAGCGTAAAAAAAACTGCAAACAACCAAAATAATTGTAGCAGGGGTTGATTAAATAATCAATAGGATAGCTGACATGGGATTCTATGCAGCCATTAAAATGACATAGAAGAATATTTATTGACATAGTAAAACATTTTTATTAAATGAAAAAGTTACAGAGGAACATACAACATAATCACAGTAGTTGTCTCAAAAAAAGTATTCTTTACCTACAGAAAAGAGGCTGTATGAAAACATAGCAAAAGATAAATCCAGATTATTTTGAGAGCAGAGGGTATTTTCTTTCTTTTCTTTTTTTTTTTTTTTTTTTTGAGAGAGAGAGGGAGAGTGAGCGAGCAGGGGCAGACACAGAGGAAGAGGGAGAGAGAGAATTTTTTTTTTAAGATTTTATTTATTTACTTGACAGACAGAGATCACAAGGAGGCAGAGAAAGAGGGGAAAGCAGGCTCCTTGCTGAGCAGTGTCCGATGCGGGGCTCGATCCCAGGACCCTGAGATCATGGCTTGAGCCAAAGGCAGAGGCTTAATCCACTGTGCCACCCAGGTGCCCTGAGAGACAGAATCTTAAGCAGTCCATACCCAAGGTGGAGCCCAAAGAAGGACTCCAGCTCACAACCCTGAGATCATGATCTGAGCCAAAATTGAGAGTCAAAGGCCTTAACTGACTGAGCCACCCAGGCACCCGAAGAGCAGAGGGGATTTTTATCTTCTTTGTGCCTTTCTGTATTTTACAAAATTTCTACAAAGAATACTTACACTTTAGCAAGATTTATACTTTCTTTTAATTGAGGAACGTCTAGCAAATATTATTTTAAGCTTCTATATTAATGTTGATTGGATTATTGTTAATACTAAAAATGGTCAGATTAGATTATATATATTAGGGCTGGAAACAGGGCAGGAACCTTGGAAGGCTTTAGAGAGCCAGCTAAAACAGACTGGATATAGGGTATGAAGGAGTGGAAAAGCCAGAGAAGAATATTTGGAGAAATAGTGGAGACACTTTTAGGAATGAAGGTATGCTGTGTTGGCTTGGGAAAAGATTGAGGTAGAGGGTGCGTGTGTACATAAGAGAGAGTTAGTTTACACTTAGAGGTGGTAAGAAGTTGTCTAACTCCAGAAAGGTACAGGTGTGGAGACACTGGTTTGGGATTCTTCATCAGGAAAGTGAGGTTGGTGCCTGGAGGGAGTGAAAGTCCCCTCTTGTTCTTCCTCTATGAGTTTATGATATCTATCTATCTGTCTGTCTATCTATCTATCTATCTATCTATCTCTGTATCTATCTTTCTGTCTTTTTGTGACTATCAACAGACTTAGCCAGTGTGCACAATTCCCTACTTAGCTGAGCCAGAGTTTCCATTAGTATGACTATGGAACATTTTTACACTTGAGCTGTATACCAGACTAAGATTACTTTCACTTTATTGAACAACTTTTTCCTCATAGAGTCCAAAATTCCTTTTTTGCCCATTCACTTAATTATGCATCTATTGTCAATTCTTCTGTTAATTCTGCCCCCAAATTTTCCATCTGGACTGTAAAACACCTCTTGATCTGGTCACGTGAATCTGGTGATCTTTCAGGGTCTTTTTTTTTTTTTTTTTCTTGGAGACATCCTTCCTTGGGCCTGTCCTCCTCTCTCCATCCTGGCCTCACTGTCCAACTGTTGTCCTAGGATTTCCCCTAACCACATTCTGGGGATTCCCATCTTACTCTCTGGTGCCAAATCTCCTGATCTTCCGTTTGTGATTTATTCTCTCGTTTTAGAAGAGCACATTCTCCAGTAACCTCCCCAGAAGGAGTTCATGGGAGGTAAATTTTTGAAACTTTGCTTGTCTAAAAATGGCTTTATTTTACCCTCACACTTGGCAGTTTGACAGGATACAGATTTCCAGATTGGAAATCATACTCAGAATTTTAAAGGCATCAATCCATTGTTCTTTAGCTTCTCATGTGGCTAGACTCTGAAGAGGTCTGATTTAATCTGATTTCCATCACGTCCTCTATAATTTTTGTTTGTGAGTTTGTTTTCTGGAATTTTTAAGAATATATGTTTTTCCTTCATCTTTGGCGCTCTGAACCTTCATAATGGTATGTCAAGGTAAGTTTTTTGTTCATTGTGCTAGGCACTCAGGAAATGTGTAGGCTTTGGGGAGATGTTCTCTATGATAGATTTCCTTGTTTTAAAAATCTTTTCTTTCTCATTTTCCATCTCTTGGTTTTGCTTATTCTACTTTTTAAGAGATTTTCCTGAACTTTATCCCCTAGCTCTTCTCTTGAATGTTTTAGTTTCTGCTATAAAGTTTTAATTTCCAAGAGTTTTTCCTGGTTCCCTAGCTTTCCTTTAGGTAAATCTCTTGCTCTGTGTTGTGGATTTAGGATCTTCTCTTATTTCATATTTCTGAGGACATCAATTGTAATTTTCTGCCATTTTCTTTTACTTCCTAGATTGCCTTTGTTGTTTATTTTGGTCTCTGGCTTTGGCTTTGAAGTTGGAGGCTTTCCTCAAGTTATGATAATAACTACCATATATTGGGTGTCAAGCACTGTTCTGAATATTTTACATGTTTTAACTAATTTAATCCTTACTCCATCCCAATGCGGTAGTTAACCATTCTTACTGGTAAGTAAACTGAGACACAGGAAGTTAGCCTCTCACCCAGGTCACAGAGCTTAGAAATGAACCTGAATCTAATCAAACCTCTAGGTTTCCAATTCACAGGAAATATGAGGGATAGAGAAATAAATTAAATGATACCACTTGGAAGCAATCAGCCAAATCCAGAATGTAGGACATTGTACAAGGCAAATTTCTAAGGTTTTTTTTTTAATCTTTTTTTTTAAATTTTATTCATTTATTTGACAGGGAGAGAGACCACAAGGAGGCAGAAAGGCAGGCAGAGAGAGAGGGAGAAGCAGGCTCCCCACTGAGCAGAGAGCCCATTGTGGGGCTCGATCCCAGGACCCTGAGACCGTGACCTGAGCCGAAGACAGAGGCTTAACCCACTGAACCACCCAGGCGCCCCGGCAAATTTCTAAGTTTTACCAACAGTCAAGAGTATAAAGAAAAATTTTAAAAGAAGAGCAAAGAGGGCACCTGGGTGGCTTAATCGGTTAAGCCGCTACCTTCAGGTCAGGTCATGATCCCAGAGTCCCTGGGATCGAGTCCTGCATCAGGCTCCCTGCTTAGTGGTGAACCTACTTCTCCCTCTCCCTTTTTGATGCTCTCTCTCTCTCTCTCTCTCTCATAAATAAATAAATAAAATCTTAAAATTAAAAGAAGACAGAGGGATCATTATAGAATAAAGACCCTTTAGAAACTTAACCAGAAAACGTAATATGTGTATCTTGCTTAGATCCAGATTTGAACAAACCACGTGTAAAAAGACATGTTTGACATCATTGAAAATGTGTGAACCTAGACTGCATATCAAATAATATCAAGGCATTATTGCCAATTTTGGTAGGTGTAGTGATAGCATGATGTATGTAGTTGTGTGTCTATTTGTGTGTACCTTAAAAATTATTGAGGACCTTAAGGGGCTTCAGCTTATATGGGTTATATTTTTTGCAATTTGCCATAGTAGAAATTAAAGTAAGAAGTTTTCAATATAATTATTACTTCACTTAAAGACAATAATAGGGGGGTGGGGCTGGGGTAACTGGGTGACAGGCATTAAGGAGGCACGTGATGTAATGAGCACTGGGTGTTACATAAAACTGGTGAGTCAGTTGACCTCTACCTCTGAAACTAATGATATATTCTATGTTAATTACCTGAATTTAAATTAAAAAATTTTAAGAAGACAATAATACTACACACGTTAACATAAACACTTCTGTTAACATAGACATGTTAACATAAACATGACATAAACATAACATATACACATGTTAACATAAACAACATGTTATATGAGAAACAGCTATGTTCTGAAACAAAACAATTAGTGAGAGGAGTGGCACTGTTTTACATATCTCTACATCTCTTAAGCATCTGGCTGGTTAGAAGTCCGCTGGATTCTCATATCGGCTCTTGCATTTGGTCTGTGGCAGTAGGCTGTGTGGTTGAAGTGGATATAACTGGAAAAGAGGCATTTCAATCACCTCCTTAGATAATTGTGGATATTCTTTGATAATATAGCCAAACTTGGCAAGTGGTAGTCTCTGATAGGTCACTGCAGCATAGGATCTAAAATCATACCAGTAAACTTTTCTTGTCTTTTTCCCCTCTCGGCTTGATTGAAATATAATTGACAGATAGGTGTACAACTTGTAAACTTGATACACTTACACTGGGAAATGATTACCACCATAAAATTAGCTGATACTTCTCCATCCTGTCACAAAATTACCTTTGTTGTGGTGTGAACATTTAAGATGTACTTTCTTAGCAACTTTCAAATGTATAATACACCAGTGAACTTCCCATACTCTGCCACAGTTAAACCCACTGGTGTATCTTGCATATTGAATAGATCTTTTGCCTTTGCATGATTTTGCCAAAATATGCATTAACCATTTGGAAGTTATTGTTCACGGACTTATGCAGGTGTTTCAAATGTTGACACATTTCATTACACAACATCAAAAAAATCACTAATCCTTAATGTCACTACCAATCTCATGAGAATGATCTGTTTTTATTGGAATCTCTCAAGCCCACAGGAGCAGATGAAATGTCAACACAATGAAAAAATAAATAACAGCTTAGTATTATTATGAACGTAAGAATACCAGGGGACCTCATGAAAGGGTCTCAGGGGCTCCTGGAGTTCATGGACCCCACAGACCCCACACATGGCTGTCTTAAAGAAACTCTTGCACATGTGAACCAGGAAAGAATGTTCCTAGCAAAAAATGAAACAAGATGGGATCAGGAGGGAGACAAACCATAAGAGACTCTTAATCTCATGAAACAAACTAAGGTTGCTGGGGGGCGGGGGAGTAGGGATGGGGTGGCTGGGTGATGGACATTAGGGAGTGTATGTGCTATGGTGAATGCTGTGAAGTGTGTAAGCCTGGTGATTCACAGACCTGTACCCCTAGGGCAAATAATACATTATATGTTAATTTAAAAAATGTTCCTAGCAGCACTGTTTGTAGAAGCCAAAGTCCAGACACAAACCACATTTTTATCAATGAGGAAATGGACGAAATGTTGGCATATTCCTACAGTGTCTACCACACAGTGGGGAATGAATGTACCAGAGCTCTGTGAATCCATCTGGATGAATTTTGGTATCTTAATCTGTACTCCACCAAAAAGGAGAGTATGAATTAAGTCCTTCTGTGCAAGAGTTTACTTAGGAGGTGATCCCAGGAATCAGGGTGTGCCTGGGTGGCTCAGTCGTTAAGCAACCCAGGTCATGATCCCGGGGTCCTGGGATGGAGCCCTGCATTGGGCTTCTTGTTCAGCGGGGAGTCTGCTTCTCCCTCTCCCACTTCCCCTGCTTGTGTTCCCTCTCTTGCTGTGTCTCTCTGTGTTGAATAAATAAATAAAATCTTTTTTAAAAAAGGAGGTGATCCCAGGAATCAGAAATGGTAAGTGAGAAGAAAAGGAAGAAAAAGTGCTAAAATGTGCATTATTGAACTACTGATGTCTATGGGTTACTGAGCTCCTTCCCTCTGGGAACTCTCCGAGGTGTCGTGTAGAATACAGCTCAGAACTGTCCCTCCAGAGGTGTGAGGCTGGAGCATTTTCCGCTGATGCTTGTCACTGCCCAGTTTATCCCCTGGGGTATTAAGATTCCTGAACTCCTGGGCTGCATACAGGTTGAACAGCCTTCCCAGCCTTTGTAGAGGCCAGATTCAGATAAGCAAAGAGACACTGTGGCCTTTGAGGTGGCTTGCTGACAGCTCGCCTACAAGTTTCAGCTACCCCCTCCCGCCACAATGGGGCAAGGGTGGGGGGTGGGGCTGAGGGCATATAGTGTGGGCTAGCACAGGTGTCTACTAGACTCAGAAACTAAGGTTGAGTGAAAAAAGGAAAATCACAGGGAATTAAGTATAATGTGCTCCATTTGCATAAAGTTCAAAAATACATAATGCATTGTTAAGGATGCAATTATGGGGGTGCCTGGTTGGCTCAGTGGGTTAAAGCCTCTGCCTTCGGCTCAGGTCATGATCCCAGGATCCTGGGATCCAGCCCCGCATCGGGCTCTCTGCTCAGCAGGGAGCCTGCTTCCCCCTCTCTCTCTGCCTGCTTCTCTGCCTACTTGTGATCTCTGTCTGTCAAATAAATAAATAAAATCTTTTTTAAAAAAAAGGATGCAATTATGGATATTATGAATATAGAGTTATGGATATTATGAAAGCAAGCCAGGCAGGAAAGGGCTTATCACATGTTGGGAGACAGTAAGCAAGTCCGTTTGTCAGAAAACACACGTCGGGGTGCAGCTGGAGATAAAGGTAGTGGGTTAAAGAAGGCAGCTCATTGGTGGGTGTCTTTGAAACCAATCGTCAATTTTACTCTAATATGGGAAGTAAAGGGGAGCAAGCTCGTCCGAAAGAGTATGATAAGATTAAAACATATTGCAGGGAATCATTACGCAGTTAGCTTGGGAGGGAAAGGGGGCTGAGGGGCAAAGTTCCCTTACACTGGGTAGCACTGGGAATGTTCCCTCGCTTTTAGCCTCCTCTTTGCTCGTTCCTTTATCAGGAGCGGACAGGCAGGGTGTGGCTTGTTGGTGTATAGGAGACAGCTAGGGGAGCCCCTGGCTTTGGGCTTCGAATAAAAAGGTAAAATCTTCCCAGGCTCACCTCCGTGGCCTTCCTGATGTCCCTGATGTCCCTGATGCCCGGTGCCTCATCTCCCTGAATGGCCGGAGGGAGCGTTTCCAGCTTGGAGACTCCAGCTCTGCTGGTGAGGGACAGAGGGCCCTCGATTCCAAAGGTGGTGAGTCCTTCTCCCTCTCTCTTCATTCTTTTATCTTTGGCTTTCTGAGAATCCCCCAGTTCGTTGGAGAAACTGTCCGCTTTGTTGTCACTCACATTTTAGAGAATGAAATGGGGGAAGGGGAAACGGGCACAAAAGGATGAGTGACCAGGGGGCTGGACAAGAGGGTTTTGAGGAAAGACTCATTGAAGTAGTATTGTTATTAATCTTAATTATGAAAGCTATCATTTATTTAGCCCTTATTATTAGCTGGATCCTGTACTGTGTGCATTTACACTGATCATCTGCAGATTTTCAGGGTCTAGTCTTAGTCTGCTTGTAGTTGTCAAGGGAACTTCCATTGTGTTGTTTTTTTTCTGACTTAAAAGTTTTGGAATTAAACTTTTTCAATTAGCAATAATTGCGCCTCGGATAAACCTCATTGGCTACAATACTGCCACTGCGCAAAGCTTGAAATTAAACTTTTTAAAACCCAAATGTAAATGAGTTTCTGGGGTCAAAATGTTTCCAACATATGTAGCAGAAAAAAATTGTTACCATATGAAGAATTTTGTAAGCCCTTAAAGAGGCAAATGCCCACATAAAAAAATGGACAAATGTTCAGACAGGTAATTGACAAAGTCCAAATAACAATTAAGCAATCAAGAAATATAAATCAAAATAAAACACCATTAATTCTTTTAAAAGAGATACACTTTGTTACTCATTAAAATGACAATGATTTTTTAAAAAACATAAAACCCTGTGATGGCAAGATTGTGGTAAACAAGCAATTTCCTAACTTTGATCTGACCTTTCTAGGAGGCAATTTGGTAGTGCACATTAAGAGTCTGTTTTGAAGATGGGAAACTCAAAGCCTAAGAGTTTAAGTGACTTGCTTAAAGTTACAGAGTCAACACTTAGGAACTAAACCAAGATTAGGGCTAAGACTTCTAACTCTAGTCCTCAATGCATTATCAATTGTAGCAATGCCTATAATAACAACGTGTTGGAAAACCTAAATATCCTACAAATATAGAATCATTTTTAAAATTCTCGATATCCATGATGGAATTCTTAAATCATTAAAAGAATATTTGATGGTATGTGAAAATGCACATAATGTAGTACTTAGGAAAACTGGCAAATATCAACAGTGTGGTCCAATTTAAAAAAAAAATAATACAGATGCACGGAAAAAATATTTGAAGAAACATATCTCTGAGTGGAGGGACTACAAATGATTTTAAAAATTTTAACCATTTTTGGAGGTAATGTCCAGATTTTCTACAATAAGGATAGAAAAAGCAATATATTTTATTTAATAAAAACCTCTTTAAAAAAGATTTTATTTATTTATTTGAGTGAGAGAGAGGGAGAGAGAGTGAGAGAGCACAAGCAGGAGGAGTGGCAGAGGGAGAGAGAGAGAGAGGCAGACTTCCCCCTGAGCAGGGATCCCTGTGTGGGGCTCTATCCCAGTACCCTGGGATCATGACCTGAGCCAAAGCCAGACACCTAACAGCCTGAGCCACCCAGCTGCCCCTAAAAACTTTTTATAAATGGCTGAAATGCTATGGGGCTATCCTGGAGGAGTTGGAGCTGACTGACTGGTGGGTGCCTGTCAGGGCAAGAAAAACCTATCTCAGAGGGCATATGAGAAGCTCACAAAGTCTGAGGGAATTTGAGGCCATGACTGGGGACATAGTGAAGTTGGATGAGTACAAAGAAAAAAAATTAGAATTCTGATATATCCATGAAAAAATACATATCTACATATAGCAGTGTACTTGGGGGACATGCTGTACTATGGGGGACTTATAGGAGAGGTGACGTCTTGACAGCCTATGATGAGGACTCCCACACACTATCTGTTCGCCCTTTTCTGTTTCCAGTCACTTTCTTCTATCCTGTCTCCCCTCTACCATCTTTTTGTTTCCTCCCCTGTTCTTAGGTTTCTTCTCCCCATTGGGCTTGGAAATGCACACTGAATACCATGGTTCTCCTTCACCACCACTCTGCCCTCTGAAGGTCCTCAACATTAGACTCTGACTAATCCTCCTCTAACTCAATAATTTGGTAAACTTGAGCATCACATTTCCCAATTAAGTTAATTCTAGCAAAGAACTGAAAATTTTTCCTTTTCGTGAAGCAGAATTATAGTATATTAGAACTGGAAAGGAATTTAGTGCTCCATCTAATCCAAACTCCTTAATGACATGAATTTACTTTTTGCTGAATTTAGTGTTGTAATACATATTTTTATTGTTATAGTATGCTTTGTTAATAAGTTAGGAAATAGAGATGAGAAAAAATTGTATTTCTAATGCCTTAATTATTAACCATCCCTATTTTATGGCACTTACTCTCAACTCCTTTCTTAAAAGCTCTTTAGTCTAGTTATAATCATTGTAAATATGTTATTTTGTATTTTGATTTTAACACATTATTATTAGTTTTCGCTTGAAACATAGGCTTGATGAACCGTAATTTATTTAGTCATCTTTCTTATTGATGTGTTTGTAGACAGTCCAGTTTTTCACTATTATAATAATACTGCTGAGGTCAGGTAACATTTTTCCTTTCAGATTCTTTTCTTAGAGTAGAGTTCCAGAATATTTCCTACTGGATTGAAAGGCAAATACATTTGTTTAACTCTTGGTACTTCCCAATTTACAATGAATTCAACAAATGTAAGAGAATCTCCCATTTTAAAGATGGGAAACCCAAGGCCTAAGACCTTAAGTGATTTGCTCAAAGTTACAAAGTCACATAGTAAGTTAGGGACTAAGACAAGACTAAAACCAAGCCATCTGACTCTAGCTTTCCATTCACCAATGATACTAGCTTTTCCTTTACCATTTGGTTTTATTTAGCATTGGATTCTTCAGAATTTTCCCACTGACTTACTCTTTGCTTTTTTCAGATGACATTATGAGTGAAATTCACATTTTTTAAAAGATTTTATTTATTTATTTATTTGACAGACAGGTCACAAGTAGGCAGCAAGGCAGGTGAGGTGGGGGGTGAAGCAGGCTCCCCGCTGAGGAGAGAGCCCAGTATGGGGCTTGATCCTAGGACCCTGGGATCATGACCTGACCCGAAGGCAGTTGCTTAACCCACTGAGCCACCCAGGCGCCCCGTGAAATTCATGTCTTTAATTAAAAAGCTAAGATCTGGGGCACCTGGGTGGCTCAGTGGGTTAAGCAACTGCCTTCGGGTCAGGTCATGATTCCAGAGTCCTGGGATCGAGTCCCACATTGGGCTCCCAACTCCATGGGGAGTCTGCTTCTCCTTCTGACCTTCTCTGCTCTCATGCTCACTCCCTCTCTCTCAAATAAATAAAATCTTAAAAAAAAAAAAAAGCTAAGGGACGCCTGGGTGGCTCAGTTGGTTGAGCGGCTGCTTTCGGCTCAGGTCATGGTCCCAGCGTCCTGGGATCGAGTCCCACATCGGGCTCCTTGCTCGGCGGGGAGCCTGCTTCTCCCTCTGCCTCTGCCTGCCGCTCTGTCTGCCTGTGCTTGCTCTCTCTCTCCCTCCCTCTCTGATAAATAAATAAATAAAATCTTAAAACTTAAAAAAAAAAAAAAAGCTAAGATCTAACATCACACTACTCACACTCTACCCAACAACAGAATACACCTTAAGAAACACACACACATGAAACATTTACCAAAATAGACCATATGCTAGCACATGAAACAAGTCAGTAAGTTTAAAAGGATTCAAATCACACAGTATATGTTTTTTTTGCCTACAATGGAATTAAATTAGAAATTAATAACAGAGGGGTACCTGGGTGGCTCACTTGGCTTAGCACCCAACTCTTGGTTTCAACTCAGGTCATGATCTCATAGGTTGTGGGATCGAGTCCCAGGTCTGGCTTGATCAAATGGGGAGTCTGCTTGAAGATTCTTTCTCTCAGTCCCTCCCTACCCCCATGCTTGTGCACATGCTCTCTCTCTCTAAAATAAATAATCCTTAAGAAAAAGAAATTAGTAACAGAAAGGCATCTTGAAAGTTCCCAAATATTTAGAAACTAGATAACACACTTCTGAATAACCCACATGTCAAAGAAGAAATCAAAAGGGAAATTAGAAAATATTTTGAACATAATGGAAATAAAAACCACCACATATTAAAATTTGTAGGATGTCACTAAAGCAATAGCTATGGAGAAATTTATAGTACTACATGAATATATTAGAAAAGATCTTAAATCAATGACTTAAACAAGAAAAAGACAAACCCAAAGGAAGCAGAAGAAAGGAAGTAATAACAATCCAAGCAGAAACTGATATAGTAGAAACCAGGAAAACATTAGAGAAAAGCAATCAAGAGCTGGTGGTTCTTTGAGAAGATCAATAAAAATGATAAAGCTCTAGCCAGACTGATCAAGAAAAAAGAGACACAAATTACCAATATCAGGAATGAGAGAGGTGACATTACTACATTAATTAATTAATGAAGCAAATTCTTGAAAGACCCGAACTACCAAACTCACTCAAGAAGAAGTGGATAATCTGAATGAGCCTATGTTTATTAAAGAAATTGAATGTGTAGTTACAAACCTTCTCATAAAGAAAACTCTAGGCCCAGATGGCTTCACCTGGTGATTTCCGTCAAACATTTGAGGAAGACATACTATCAGTGCTGCATGAAATCTTTTAGAAAATCGAAGAGGAGAGAATACTTCTCATCTCATTCCATGTCAACAGCATTACTCTTAATTACTAAAATCAGAAAAAGATAGTACAAGAGAAATACTGACCCTATCTTTCATGGACATAAAGGCAAAAATTCTTAGCATTTAAAAAAATTTTATCCAGGGACACCTGGGTGGCTCAGTTGGTTGAGCGGCTGCCTTCGGCTCAGGTCATGATCCCAGCATCCTAGGATCGAGTCCCGCATCAGGCTCCTTGCTCGGCAGGGAGCCTGCTTCTCCCTCTGCCTCTGCCTGCCACTCTGTCTGCCTGTGCTTGCTCGCTCGCTCGCTCTCTCTCCCTCTCTCTCTGACAAATAAATAAATTAAAAAAAAATTTTATCCAAAGATATAGAAAAAAGGCTACTACTTCATGATTGACTGGGGTTTATCCCCAGAAGGCAGGGTTGGTTAATATTTAAAAAATCAACCAAAGTAATTTACTATATTAACAAACTAAAAATTAAAAATTATCTGATCATCTCAATAGATACAAAAATATAATTTGACAAAACTTAAAGTCTATTCCTGATAAAAACTCTCAGTAAATTGGAATAAAAAGGAATTTGCTTGACTTGATAAATGACATCCACGAAAAGCTTATATTACACTCAATGGTGAGGAAGGAATGTTTTCTGCTAGGATCAGGAACAAGACAAGGAACCAATGCAATTAGGCAAGATAAGGAAGTAAAAGACCTCCAGATTACAGAGGAAGAAGTAAGACTTTCTTTTTTTTTTTTAATTTTTTTAAAGATTTTATTTATTTATTTGACAGAGAGAGATCACAAGTAGGCAGAGAGGCAGGCAGAGAGAGAGAGGAGGAAGCAAGCTCCCGGCTGAGCAGAGAGCCGGATGTGGGGCTTGATCCCAGAACCCTGGGATCATGACCTGAGCTGAAGGCAGAGGCTTTAACCCACTGAGCCACCCAGGCGCCCCAAGACTTTCTTTATTCACAGGTGATGTGACCACCTATGTAGAAAATCCTACGGAAGCTACAGAAAAAATCCTAGAACTAACAAGTGAATCTAGCAAGATCATGGATATAAGACCAACATACAAAAATCAACTGTGTTTTTTATATGCTAGTAATGAAAAATCAGAAATTAAAATTAATAACAATACCATCAAATATTAAATATTTGGGAATGAAGCTGACAAAACATATGTAAGATTTATACACTGAGAAACATAAAATTCTCAGTGAGAACTTTCACTGAGAGAAATGAAAGAAGATGTGAATAAGTGGGGAGATAAACCGTATTCATTGGCCAAAACATTTGATGTGGTTAAGATGTGAATGGTCCTTGAATTGTATATGCATATTGAACTTTAGAAGGTGAAATCATATTTTATATTTATTAGGGGGACTTTCTTCATAAAGTACTTCCATGATAATCACTCAGAAAAGTGAGGAAGTCATTTGCCCATTTTGTATCTCATGCTACAGGTGTATGCCTTCATTCATTCTTTCATCTATTTATCCCTGTTCAACATTCTACTGTCAGTTTGCTTGCATAATACCCTGGCGTATGCATGATTGCCTTTCGTATTCCAAGTGTAAAATGAGGAATATAATACCCACTTTTCAGGGTTATTATCAATACTAAAGACAATATACGTAGAGTACCTATAGGTACAGTAAATGGGAGCTACTGTTAATACAGAACAATATTAGCAATCCAAAAATATATTTATGATTTTGGGTTAATTCAATCCTACATTAATATAATATTGATTATCATCATATTGATACATGTTAACTGAGAACATGATGGAAGGAGGGGCCATCCTGGCCAACCAGATCAGAAGGATAGATCTGCAGATCAGTATGGTGACCCGATGGTTATTACATCAACGTAAGAATATATGAAATAAAAGACCTAGCAGCACTTGTTAATTTTCCATTCCAAGCTCTGAGAAGAAGGCCCGCTGAGCAGCTGTGGCTGCAGCTTCTGGCTGTGGACCCTGGCTGGGGGGTTGAGGGTGGAGGTTAGTGGGGGGGCACTTCCAGCTGTGCTTCTTTGCCTCCTGCACTGTGTGTGCCTTTGCTCAAAATTTACTGTTTCTCCTCTTTCTCCTTCCTTCCTCATCATCTTCCTCCTCCTTCTTTTAATATTCACTATATTTGTTTTCTGATCATCAAAGTTATATGTATTCAAGGTAGAAAACTGGGAAAATATAGAGGAATATAAAGTCACCTTCAATCCTCACTGCTACGCCCCGAAGTAGTCTTTTTTTTTTAAGCATCTACATTCTTGCCTTTTTTTCCTGAGCACCTTCTCCCTAAATGGTATCATACTATGCATATTGTATTTAAAGTTATTGGTTTGGATTATAGTAAAAATTTCCCAAGTGCTATTAAAGATTGTTCTTTGATATGATTATGAAATGCTGCATAGTATTTCATTCCAAGAGTGTATCATACATAGTTCACTATCTTCATTTTAATGGACTTTTGGGTTTCTTTCAGTTTTTCCTTTTCAAAAATAACTTTGTGGGATGCCTGAGTGGCTCAGTCATTAGGTCATGATCTCAGGGTCCTGGGATCAAGCTCTGCATAGGGCTCCTTGCTCTGCAGGAAGCCTGTTTCTCCCTCTCCCACTCCTCCTGCTTGTGTTCCCTCTCTCGCTGTGTCTCTCTCTGTCAAATAAATAAATAAAATCTTTAATAAAAAATTACTTTGTGATGAGCATCCTGACCAGCAAATCCTTATACACATCCTTACTGATTCCTATAAGATTCTTTTCTGGAAGTGGAATTCCTGGGTTAAAACTTTTGCGTATTTACAAATCGTTTGATACTTATGGCTAACTCATCCTTGTGACAGTTGTTTTTCAATGAACAAGAGAGTTGGTTTGCCCACATGTGTGATAATTCTGGGTTTTAAAAAAATATTAGGTAATTTGAAAGGAAGACAAAACATATCTAACCGTAGTCTTGATTTGCATTTCTCTTTTTGACTAGAGAGTGAATGTCCTACTTCTGATGTCATCCTCCCCGGGGTTACTCTGCTCCCACAGCCACTTTCTGCTCATCAGTAACTTGGTAATGTGCTTCAGGGAGACTCCCCTCCTTAGGCCACCTCAGCTGCCCTCTTACAGAGTGACAGCATAATGGAAGGACTTCATTTGCTTTTTTATTTTTAGAATCTGGTGCAAATGATTTCACATGTATTTTCTGGGAATCCTTACTATAACGCTAGCTATGAGATAGGTACTATTATTAGCTTCATTTCATGTGTGAATTAAGAGGAGACTTGGAGAAACCAACCAACTAACTAACTAACTAACTAACTAACTAACCTGTCTAAGGTCATACAGCCAGGTAATGGCAGAGCCAGAGCTGGAACCCAAGCTGACTCTAGAGCCCATCCTCTTAATCACTTAATAATCTATCTGAATCTTGGAAGATGGGACTGTGGGGGTCTCCTCTTCCTTGACTTCAAGTAGTCCAGGTTCAGCGTGGAGCTCTGTGTCACTCTGGGCATGTCTACCCAAGGGATGTTACAAAAGCACCTTCTAGTTGAGGGTTTTGGGGATTAGGGTAACTGCCAAGGATCCCAGGCCCTGCCTACTTCCACCGAGGACTATAATTTTTTTAAAAGTTGGGGGAGCCAGGTGGTGGGTATTATGGAGGGCACGCATTGCATGGAACACTGGGTGTGGTGTAAAACTATGAATTCTGTTATGTTGAAAAGAAATGAAATTAAAAAAAAAAGATTTCATTTATTTATTTGAGAGAGAGATAGAGATAGCAGCAGAGAGCACAAGTAGGGGAGGAGAGGGAGAAGCAGGCTCCCCACTGAGCAGGGAGCCTCATGTGGGGCTCCATCCCAAGACCCTGAGATCATGACCTGAGCGGAAGACAGATGCTTAACCAACTGAGCCACCCAGATGCTCTACCTTGGATGATAACTGATAAGGCAGAGAGCTTTTCTCCTTTACCTAACTTCTCTTGTTCAATTTCTGAGTAGCTGGTAACCTGTGGGAAAAATGGGTGGGATAGAGGGGGGGAAAAAGTCTGGACTGTAACACAGTCCTAACCACACTGTGTCCTGCTGCTGTGTTTCCAACTGTAACCCTAGGGGATTAGAGATGGATGTTACATGCATCATGATTGAAAAACAAGAACAAAACAAAACAACCCTAAAGCAGTGTGCTATTTGCCACGAGAGAAACAATTGGAAATTTGTTCAAAGCTTAAGTCCATCTTCAGTTTCCCAAACTCCCTTTGACAGTTCCACCTCCTCCAAGTCCTGTTTTGCCCAATTCCAAAGCCTTCAGGGGCCTGGTCTGATGACTTCTACAAAAACCCTTCTCTTTGAAGAGGATTTGAAATATTGGGGAGAATTCCAGAGACAATATCTCTTCTGGACTTTTTTGTTTATTTGTTTTTTAGAGAGAGAGAGCTCGACTGGGGCTGGGGAGACAGACAGAGGGAGAGGGAGAATCTCCCAAGCAGGCTCCATGCCCAACGTGGGGCTCAGTGAGGGGCTCAACTTCATGACCCTGAGATCGTGACCTGAGCTGAAACCAAGAGTCTGATTGATGCTTAACTGATTGAGCCACCCAGTTGCCCCACTTCTCCAGAGTTTTTACAATTAAACGTCATCCCCAGTTGTGGCATGAAAGATTTGTTTCCTACTAGAGGAATTTCTGGCAGTAGCAAGTAAGTGGAAGAGAGTTTTCTCTTTTTTTTTAAATTTCTTTTTTTAATTAACATATAATGTATTATTTGCCCCAGGGGTACAGGTCTATGAACCATCAGGCTTACACATTTCACAGCACTCACCCTAGCACATACCCTCCCCAATGTCCATAATCCAACACCCCTCTCCCTACCCCCCCAGCCCCCAGCAACCCTCAGTTTGTTTCTTGAGATTAAGAGTCTCTTATGGGGGCTCCTGGGTGGCTCAGTGGGTTAAAGCCTCTGCTTTCGGATCAGGTCATGATCCCAGGATCCTGGGATTGAGCCCCACATTGGGCTCTCTGATCCGCGGAGAGCCTGCTTCCTCCTCTCTCTCCCTGCCTGCCTCTCTTGCCTACTTGTAATCTCTGTCTGTCAAATAAATAAATAAAATCTTAAAAAAAAAGTAAAAGAGTCTCTTCTGGTTTGTCTCCCTCCCAATACCATCTTATTTCATTTTTTTCCTTCCCTACCCCCCACACCTCCCTGCCCTGCCTCTCAAATTCCTCATATCAGAGAAATCATATGATAATTATCTTTCTCTGATTGACTTATTTCACTCAGCATAATACCCTCTAGTTCCATCCACACCATTGCAAATGGCAAGATTTCATTTCTTTTGATGGCTGCATAGTATCCCATTGTAGATATATACCACACCTTCTTTATCCATTATCTGCTGATGGACATCTAGGTTCTTTCCATAGTTTGGCTATTGTGGACACTACTGCTATAAACATTCGGGTACATGTGCCCCTGCAGATCACTACGTTTGTATTTTCTTTTTTAAGATTTTATTCATTTATTTGACAGACAGAGATCATAGTTAGGCAGAGAGGCAGGCGGGGGTGGGGGGTGGAACTACGTTTGTATCTTTAGGGTAAATACCCAGTAGTGCAATTGCTGGGTCATAGGGTAGCTCTATTTTCAACTTTTTGAGGAACCTCCACACTGTTTTCCAGAGTGGCTGCACCAGCTCACATTCCCACCAACAGTGTAGGAGGGTTCCCCTTTCTCCGCATCCTCACCAGCATCTGTCATTCCCTGACTTGTTAATTTAGCCATCCTGACTGGTGTGAGGTGGTATCTCATGGTTTTGATTTGTATTTCCCTGATGCCGAGTGATGTGGAGCAATTTTTCATGTGTCTGCTGGCCATCTGGATGTCTTCTTTGCAGAAATGTCTGTTCATTCTGCCCATTTCTTGATTGGATTATTTGTTCTTTGGGTGTTGAGTTTGATAAGTTCTTTATAGATTTTGGATACTAGCCCTTTATCTGATATGTCGTTTGCAAATATCTTCTCCCATTCTGTCAGTTGTCTTTTGGTTTTGTTGACTGTTTCCTTTGCTATGCAAAAGCTTTTGATCTTGATGAAGTCCCAATAGTTCATTTTTGCCCTTGCTTTCCTTGCCTTTGGCGATGTTTCCAGGAAGAAGTTCCTGCGGCTGAGGTCGAAGAGGTTGCTTGACTGTGTTCTCCTCAAGGATTTTGATGGATTCCTGTCTGACGTTGAGGTTTTTCATCCATTTTGAGTCTATTTTTGTGTGTGGTGTAAGGAAATGGTCCAGTTTCATTCTTCTGTGGCTGTCCAATTTTCCCAACACCATTTGTTGAAGAAATTGTCTTTTTTCCATTGGACATTCTTTCCTGCTTTGTTGAAGATTAGTTGGCCATAGAGTTGAACGTCTGTTTCTGGGCTCTCTCTTCTGTTCCATTGATCTATGTGTCTGTTTTTGTGCCAGTACCATACTGTCTTAATGATTACAGCTTTGTAATAGAGTTCGAAGTCTGGAATTGTGATACCACCAACTTTGGCTTTCTTTTTCAACATTCCTCTATTTGAGGTCTTTTCTGGTTAAATTTTAGGATTATTTGTTCCATTTCTTTGAAAAAAATTGATGGTATTTTCATAGGGATGGCCTTAAATATGTAGATTGCTTTAGGTAGCATAGACATTTTCACAATATTTGTTCTTCCAATCCATGAACATGGAACATTTTTCCATTTCTTTGTGTCTTCCTCAATTTCTTTCATGAGCACTTTATAGTTTTCCGAGTACAGATTTTTTGCCTCTTTGGTTAGGTTTATTCCTAGGTATCTCATGGTTTGGGGTGCAATTGTAAATGGAACAGACTCCTTAATTTCTCTTTCTTCAGTCTTGTTGTTGGCTTATAGACATGCAACTGATTTCTCTGCATTGACTTTATATCCTGATACTTTACTGAATACCCGTATGAGTTCTAGCAGTTTTGTAGTGGAGTCTTTTGGGTTTTCCACATAAAGTATCATTTCATCTGCAAAGAGTGAGAGTTTGACTTGGAAGAGAGTTTTCTAGTAGGGAATCCTCTGGGGTGTGCTTGTGGTTCATGCACTCATTGATTCAGTAATAATGACTACAGCACATTTACTGAGCACTTGTTCTTTGAGGCCTCTGTGGCAAGATCCTTCCATGAATTGCTTCCTTGAACCCGGAAAGAAGTTTCCACCTTTTTTTTTTTTTTTTTAAGATTTTATTTATTTATTTGAGAAAGAGAAGGAGAGAGAGAGAGCATGAGAAGTGGGAGGGTCAGAGAGAGAAGCAGATTCCCCATGGAGTTGGGATCCTGATGCGGGACTTGATCCCGGGACTCTGGGATCATGACCTGAGCTGAAGGCAGCCACTGAACTAACTGAGCCACCCAGGCACCCCAAAGTTTCCACCTTTATAGATTAAGCACTGGAGGCCCACAGATATTAAGAATGTTCCCAGGGCCATGGAGCTAGCAAATGAGTGGAGCCAAGACTTGAATCCACTGTGGGTAGAAGACAGGCTAACCACGGCCCATGGTCAGTCTTGGGACACTAAGTGCTAGAAGAAGCCAGTATCCTGATGTGCACCTGTTTAGTCCCCGGTGTAAGTTCTTGTTCTTCCAGACTTCTCCCTCAGCCTTCCAAATCACACTCAGTGCCTCACCCTCCGTATCACCATGGTCCTCACTCATGGCATTCATAGACACCCATGACCCCAGCCTCCACATTGAACACTTCCATCCTTCAACCCTCACAATAATCCAGTTACTATACCCATTTTAAAGACAGAGAAACAGAGTCTCAGTTACAAGGTTACCCAGAGAAGTTAAGTTACAAGTTGACATGGAGATAAGTAGCAGATCTGGGATTCCAACCCTGGGCTGTGTGATTCCAGAGTGTTGGCCGAGCAGCCCTCACCGGCACCCCACCTCCTTACACTGTCCAGGCACCCGCATCAAGCTCACCAGCCCTCTCTAGTGTCTCCCTGCATCTGTCCTCCTAGTTCCCACGGAGATGGCAAGTTCCTCTGGCTCCTGGCTCTCCAGCTGCCTCGTGGCACTTATGTTCCTCCAGCTGCCCCTGCCCTTGTCAGGTAGGAGTTGGTGAGCCTCTTTCCCTGCCTGGGACCTCTGCCCAACTAGTCCCAAGAACAAAGAGCCTTATTTCTTCCCGCGTTCTATTCCACCCCCCTCCCCGCCGAGTCCTTTCCCATGCCCTTCCTTCACTGGCCCTGCTCTTCGCCAAGACATCCCTTTCACCCCGCGACGCGCTGCTGTCCCGCGCTGTCCCGCCCACACGCCCTTGTCCGTTTTCTGTCCGCACCACGCAGGGGACGCCGACGACTACCACCTGGCCCCGATAGGGGGCACAGCCGAACTGCTCTGCCCCATTCCCCTGTGGCCGGTCACCGTGCCCACCGCGGTGACGTGGCTGCGGTCCCCAAGCCCGGACCGCTCCCAGGTCGTGCACGTGTTCCGGGACGGGAGAGACCGGGAGGAAGGCGTGATGCCGGAATACAAGGGGCGGACGGCGCTGCGGAGGGACCCGGGAGAGGGGAGCGTGTCCCTGGAGATCCGCCACGTCCGGCTGGAGGACCGAGGGCTGTACCAATGCGAGGTCCAGATCGGAAACCTGACTCGGGACGGCACCGTGACCCTGCAGGTGGCAGGTTAGTCATTTTCAAAGGGGGGGACAGAGGTACCCCCAAGACCTGAATCGTGGGATGCAGTTACCCCAGGGGTGCATTTGAGAAGTGTGAGGATGAAGCCAGAGACTCTCTCACCCGGTTGGGAGGAGCATGGGGCTGCGGAGAGGGCGGGCCCGGCATCCCCCGGGGAGCCTGCGGGAAGGGGGCCAGGGCTCCGGCGGGGACCGCGCCCCCACTGTCAGGCGGCTCTGTTCCCCGTCCCCCTCCAGTTCTAGGCTCCGACCCTTACATCCACGTGAAGGGCTACGATGCTGGATGGATCCAGCTGGTGTGCAGGTCCGCGGGATGGTTTCCACAGCCTTTGGCCCAGTGGAAAGACCCTCAAGGCAGAGTGCTTCGACCCCTGTCGGATGTCCATGTCCTGGAAGCTGGGCTCTTCCGGATCGCGGTGTCCAGCAGAGTCAGGGACAGCACGCTGGGGAACGTGTCCTGCACCGTCCACAATTTGGCCCTCGGCCAAGAGAAGACCACAGCCATGCTCATAGCAGGTAAAAGCTGGGGCAGTGAATGGGCTTGAAGCCCCTGCCGAAAACTCCTACCTGAGTGGAAACTTTATAAAGAATTCTCAGATTTTTAAAATTCTATGAGGAACACATGTTTGTGGTAGAAAAGTTGAAAAAATGATGAACATTATAAAGAAACCGGAAATGGCCTATTACGTCATAAATTAGAACTGCTTTGGGGGCATTTCTTTCAAGACATTCTTGTATGTCTCCATCTCTTGAGCATGTGTCTTTTCATATATGTATTCCGCGGGGTCTTTTTTCCTTTAGTTACAACGTCCTGAGCATTTTCTGCCCATGTCCGTACGTAGCTTTCTGCAACATGATTTTTAAGGGCTACACAGTACTTCGTTGTGTGGTTATAGCATAATAAAATTAATCGGAGCTCTATTTCTGGACATCTGGGTGGTCTCCAATTTTTCCTCCTATTATAACGAATGATTCAGTGAACATCTTTGCACATATTTTGGGACATGATTCTGATTATTTTCTTAGAATGCATTTCTGGAAGTAAAATTAAGGGATCCAAAGGGTGTGAATCTTTTAAAGACCCTTTAAACATGGAGCCATGTGGTAAAGCGGAGTGATTTTGGAGCCAGGAAAGACAGACTGTGGCCTGGGGTCCCAGATCAGAAGGAGTTAGGACTTCTGTGAATCCCTTCTTTTTTCTCTCTCTGTCCCCCTCCCTTCCCTTACTACTGCCACTACCTCTCATGAAGTGCTAAGTGCTTTACTCTCCTGACCTCTTTAAGTCTCCCAACAACCCAACGGGACAGGAATTACATCATCTCTATTTCCTAGATGGTCAGCTAGGCTTGGGGGAGGCTCAGTCTCTTGCCCGGGGTCACACACTGCTGAGTGAGGTCTCGCATCCAGCTGAGACTCTTCCCACGGGTCACAGAGCTTCTTCTGCTCTTTTTCTCTTCTTTCCTTTCTCCTTTCTTCCTGCCCAGGCTTTAGGTCTGCCGCTGTAGCACCACAGAAATGGTTCTGCCCCAGCTGGTAGGGCTCAAGGCCAAGATGTCACTCACTGACTGTTGTTTCACAGCAGAGTGAGGACTTGATGGGGAGACAGGTGGGTGCTCATGAGAAGACTAGAGATGATCCCTGAGGAAGCCCCCCCTATCCTTCAAAGTCCCCGGATAATGGCTCCATCTAGGACAGGACAAGGTTGTGGTTGAAAAGTGGAGTTTAACCTGTTGTCTTCAGGCAGGACCATCAGAACTACCCCTAAGAAATGAACATCTCACTTTAAAGTCATCCCTGGGTCATTCCTCCAACAGTCTTGGCTAGAAGTCTCTCTCTCCCTAGACCCGATAGAGACGGTTGGGATGTGCTTGAGCCGTCTGCCCTCTGAAGCGGGGTCTGTGGCATGGGAGAAGCCGTTGGATGTCTCCTTGAGGGTGGCCATTGGTGGTTTCTGTTTTAGCCCCTTCTCCAGGGAGGATCTCCTCCTCAACAGTGGCTCTTGCTGTCATCCTGCCTGTCCTGGGGATTCTCATCATCGTGGGCATTTACCTCATCTGGAAGCAAAGAAGATCAAAAGGTAACTAAGTGGTAAGGGAGCACCGGCTGGCAAGAAGTGGGATGGGCTTCTCTAGGGAATGTCCAGGAAGAAGTAGATGTGGACATGAATTACCTGTAGGTTGGAGACCCTGCAAAATGGTGGAGAGAGAACTGGTAGAGCCTTGCTTAGAGCCCAATGCAGAGAAGGTCAGAGAAACTGCAGGAAACTCCTGGGCAGAGCTGTGAATCCTTATCTTTTGATAAATTAGGAAAGAACTGATCTTGCCAGCCTGCTAGTTAATTAAGAAACACAATTCTAGCCTTGAGATAAAACCCCATAAATACAGTTGAATTTCACAGGATCACAGGGGTTGCACATGACCCTGAGAGTCACGGAATCCAATACTCCTTCCCCTATCTGATGGTTTGAAGACCCTCTAATCCTTTCAAATAGTCATATGCCCACAGTGACAAGGAGCAAAGTCCTCCTGGGCAGCTTGGGCCATCTTTGGACAACCCTATTAGAAAAAGCCCTTCCTTAAACTGAGCTGATCTCTCTCTCTTTCTCTCTTCTAGAGAAGCTTCTCTATGAACAGGTGATGGAGGTAGGTAAGTGTCCTGAGTTGGGTGGAGATGTTACTGTGTTTTATTCATTTTGTTCGTTTTAGATTAGCTGAAAATCCCAGTATCTGCTGTCCTTACAGGCAGGGGTGGTGGGACATCTTTACCGTCCTTTCCAGTTTTCACAGACACATAACTTGTCAGAGCTTGCCTTCTAGTATGTTTGGTGATTTTTGTATGTGAACTCACCGCTTGATCTGGGGGAGTCATGTAGGTCTAACATTGGGGGAGCTTTTATTCATTCAACAAACAATTAGTGATTGTCTACTGAGTGCCCCGGGCTATACTAGATGCTGGGGTCACAATGGCAAGTAAAAGCAGATACAGTCTGTGCCTTCTTGCAGCTTTCAGTCCAGTCAGGGAAGCATACATGAGTGAAGTAATTACATAGATAAATGTGCACAAATCCCATGAGAGGAAGTTCTAAGGGCCATAAAGACTAGATCCAGGAGGAACCAACCAACCAAACTTGAGGGACAGGAGCGGAGTCCCCAGAGGAAGTGATGTTTGATCTGGAAGACAGGCAGGCTTGGAGGAAGAGGGAATGGAAAAGCTTCCACAGCAGAAAGAACAACATGCAAAAGACACACAGTGCAGAAGTGAGGGGAGAGGTGAGAGGGGATGAGGCTGTGGACTTAGCAGGGGTCAGGCCAGGGGAGGCTTTGTAGATCATGTGAAGGGCTTTTGTTTTTCTTCTCGGAGCAGTGGTAAAGCCGTGAACAGGGCAGTCCTGACCAGAGTTGTGCTTCGAGAAGCTCTCTGGCTGCAGTGTTAAGGGACCAGAGGAAGCAAGACAGGATGAGGGGGGCTGGTGGTGGGCACCATTTCTGTCATCCAGATGAGAGATGGTGAGGGCCTGGGTCAAGGAGGTGGAGATAGGGAGCCTCAAAGGCAGGTGAACTCAATAGGAGTTGGGGACCCTCAAAGTAATGGCACAGAATCTCATTTACTTTTCTTCCTCTAGAAAATCTTCTCTCAGACCACGCAAAAGAAAAAGGTAATTATATGTACAGAATAAAAAGTAGGGAACAAATAACAAAGAACATATTCTTTTGACTTCTACATGAATTCTACATGAATGTTGACAGTCTGTCATACACACATTACACACACACACACACACACACCCCTTCCATTAATATTATTGGAATTTACTTTCCCATATCAAGGGGCTATAGAGCAACCATGATGAGGGGATGTCCTCAACATTCACAGGTCTGAATTGTCCTGAGCTCCCTTCATCAGCCTTTCCACCAATCACTTAAAAAGAAGGCCTACTTATTATTTGAAAAGGTATTATTATGGTCATATGGGGTGTATGAGCATCTCAGAACTCCATGCTTTTGCATTGAGAGAGGCAGTGTGATATGATGGGAGGATCCCAGGCTCTACAGAAAAGGGCTGGTTCAGTGACACTCGGCTCAGATCACCAATGTGCCCCTTACTGGCCTTAGACAAGGTACTTCACTGCTCTGAGCTTTGGTTTCCCCATCTGTAAATTGGGGACAGTGAGTCCCCTCACCTGATTATTTTCAGGATTAAAATAGACAACTTAAAAAGTTCTTATTACAAAGCCTGGTACCCCTTTCCCTTCCCACCTGTCATCTTTGTTAATTGAGTGTTTGCCCTGGACCACTGAGAGTAGAAGTCAGACACATCCAGGGTACAAAAAAAAAAAAACCAGGGGGCTCTGCCCTTGGAAGGTCTTGCTGGGAAGACAAGTCCCTGGCTCAAAATGGCTTTGTCTGCCCCGATTTCTGCATCCCATCTCCTTCAAGGTGGTGAAAGTGTGGGCGCACCCACCTCAGGGATGCTATGGCCATTCTGTCCAGGGGTGGAAGGCACGGTGTGGTGTAGTGGGGCTGTCTCCGACTGGGAGTCTCACAGTATCGCTATTAGCAACAGTAGGTTATTAAAGGACAACAAGACACACGTACGTGAGCACATAGTTACAAACACACAGAAACACTCAACGGGGACCACAGAAAAAGAGCCGGACAAAAAGGGAGGGCCAAGAAAGACAAACCCAAAGTCCTGGGCAGTCCAGGTCCTTGGGAAGGTGGCACTGGTACCACCAGGTTCTCCAGTCCGAGCTTTGAGAGATGTGACTGGTCAGGGCCCACAGGCTGTTTCATTGCCCCTTCCACTGGTCAGGTGGGGGGGGGGGATGGAGTGATGAGCTTTCCTGCATTCCATCTATTCACTCGTGCCTTTTTCTGTTTTTTAGGAAGGCTCCATAAAGCCCTCAGTAAGTTCCACCGCTCATCCATGGCACAAACCTCCTTCTCCTGACGCCTTTGCTTTAGAATGAGTGTCTCGGTTTCACTTCTTGGGGCAGAAGATGGGGGCAAGGATACTTGAAGTCATGGGGCTTGGAGATGTATTGGCTCTCAAAGTCCTCTCTTCTCAAATATTTCCTGTTCCTCTTTCCCCTGGAACTGTTATCTGGTCTCTACGTGGGAAAGATTTTACTGGGAAGCGCTCACCTCCCATGGGTGAAGCTTCCTGGGAGACCCTTTTTATTCCCTAGGTGTGACATTTCCTTCCAGATCCTCATTAAAGTGAGTGTATGGAGCTGTGTTTCTCCACCACTTCACGTATGAGAACCTCTTTATAACCACAAAAACCTTCAGACATGTGATGACATGTCTCTTTTATTTTACATTGAGAAAATATACCTAAGGAAATCAAATGGACATTGGGTGATGGTTTTAAATGAACTTGGACTTTATTCTTCTCCCACAACATCCTACAAATGTTTATGTTGTGGTGACCTAGATGCAGAAGATGTGTTGTTGACTTGGTCTGCCAGAAAGTTCTGCCGGGCACAGAAACTGGCTGACTCTCCTCCGCCTTGTCCCCGGGGAGCCCTGGCCCACGGCTGGAAGCCATGGCTGTGGCAAGCCCCATCATGGCAAAGCTCAGCATACTGCTACTGAGGGTCTGATGTGGGAATGTGGTTGGGATGGGACTGCAGCACTCTGGAAGTCCTTGTTCTGATTGGTCCAACTGTTTTTATTCTTCAGAGAAACTCCGGAGTGAACTGAGTAAGTGTCCCATGTTCTTCTAACTCCCGTACCACCTGATCTCCCGTTGAGTCTGTATTTCCAGCAATAGCTCATCCCCTTCTTTCTTCTTTTACAGAGTTGAAAAGAGCTGCAGCGAACTCAGGTGAGGTACACCTTCCCCTGCACTTGGCCCCCACGCCCCAGGAGTTCTCCGTGTTCCTAACTTTTAATTCAAGCATCCCCTTTCTGTCTTTCAGGCTGGAGGCGGGCGAGGCTGCACTTTGGTAAGTTATACCAGTCAGGGCATCCACATGTCAGAGCCCATAGCTCTGGTCCTGTGGAATGCAGACTGTCATTTAAAGCTTTTAAAAATCAATTCTGTTTATCCGCTTATCAAATTAAAAAAAATCTTTGTGATTTGGGGGGTCATGTTTAGATTTGGAAAGTCTCCCCTCATTTAATACACTGATATATATATATATATATATATATATATATATATATATCTCGATATATATATCGAGATATATATATATATATCTTCTTATGGGTTCTCTATGATTTTTGAGATTTATCATAAGTGTGTTGGTTATTTGGATGTCATCTTTGTGACTGGTCTGCTCCTGTCCTGTCCTGACTACTTTTTGATTTGTAAGGGTTCTTTCTATATAAAGTATACTAGTTCTTTGTCATATTTTTCACAACTTATTTTTCCAAGTTTTTCATTTTCATTTTACCTTCCTTATGGTATTTTTTTTCCTGATGTATGATTGTTTTGTTTTTATGTAGTCAAATTTATTTGGCTTTCCCTGTGTAGTCTCTTCCATGCTTTCAGGTTTGGGAAGTCCTTCCTATCCCACAGTTGGACCAACAGCCAGTGCTCCTGTTTCTGTCTACACACCTGCCATGTCCTTCCAAGATCAGTTTTCTTGGGGGGTGGTGACTGAGATTCTCAGAGAAGACAGTGGGTGAGGCTCATGCTCCCACAGCACAGACTACGAAAAGTTTTTGTAGTTTTATTCTAGAAGATTTACACATCTCTTTTTATTTTATTCCTAAATAGTTGGCAATTTTTTGCTGCTATTTTTTAAAAAGATTTTATTTATTTATTTGACAGAGAGAGAGACAGCGAGAGAGGGAACACAAGCAGGGGGAGTGGGCAAGGGTTCTGCCAAGCAGGGAGCCCAATATGGGGTCCCAATCCCAGGACCCTGGGATCATGACCTGAGCCAAAGGCAGATGCCTAACGACTGAGCCACCCAGGCACCCTCTTTTTGCTGCTATTTTAATGAGACCTGTTATTTTCACCTACTGGCAGTCCTTATCAATTTTCCAGCTACTCATCCCCCTTCTGTTCACGTGGCTTCCTTCAGGCAGGTACAATAGAATTGAGGAGTTGGCACTTGAGAAAACACCAGATCACCTTGGTTGGCATTCAAGGAGCTCATAAACCCTTCTGACACTCATGGTCTGGCTCACTCCCACCACCTTGACTGAGTACAGACTTCATGGGTTCTATCTCCAAGAAGAGCCTGTTTTCTATGGTTGGCAAAAGGGGGAGACTCACTGTGACTCTCATGACCCACAATTTTAAAGAAGAATCCTTCTATCTATATTACCTTTTAAAAATGATAATTATAAGCAATGATTTTAACTACAAAATGAGCATCACACACTCACTGTGTGAACTAGGCACCATCTCATGTATTAGCAAAATTTGTACAAATGGGAGCCCTTACTTCCATTTTATAGAAGAAGGAACTGAAGTTGGGAGATAAGTAACAAGACCAAGGTCACATAACCAGCAAGTGGCAGAGCTGGGACTCACACATCCTAGCTGGCTATGGGGTCTAACATCAAAGCCTATGTTTATTATCATACATTACATTCCTTGGGACCATCGAAAACGAAGGCAGTGTTTCCTAAGGATTAAGGCAGCTTCACAACAGATGAAATACTTTTTCCTCTTTCAACTTAATACACTCCCAGCAGATCTAGGAGACTGGAAGAAGTTTTCTTTGGCTCCCATACATATAGGGGAGGGGGAAACATGCACTCAAATAGATAGTGATCACAGACCTAGAGATTATCTTTCCCTCCAAAGATCCCCTAAGACCTTGCCTTCCCTAGCCTCACCTGTCAGTGACTCTCTGCAGTGGCAGTGACCCTGGACCCGGACACAGCACATCCTAAACTCATCCTGTCTGAGGACCGGCGACGTGTGAAGCTTGGAGACAGAAGGCAGCCTGTGCCCGACGGCCCCCAGCGATTTGACTTTGTCGTCAGTGTCCTGGGCGCCGAATACTTCACGGCAGGCTGTCACTACTGGGAGGTGGACGTGGGAGACAAGACTAAATGGGCCCTGGGGGTGTGTAGTGAGTCTGTGAGCAGGAAGGGGAAGATCACTGCCACGCCTGCCAACGGACACTGGCTTGTCCGCCAGAGTAGTGAGAAGGAGTACGAAGCTCTCACATCCCCGCAGACCACACTGCGCCTCAAGGAGCCCCCGAGGTGCGTGGGAATTTTCCTGGACTATGAGGCAGGCATCATTTCCTTCTACAATGTGACCAGCAGATCCCACATCTTTACTTTCACCCACACCTTCTCTGGCCCCCTTCGCCCTTTCTTTGAGCCCTGCCTTCATGACGGTGGGAAAAACACAGCACCTCTAATCATCTGCTCAGAACTCCAGAAATCAGAGCCACCAACTGGCCGCAAGCCAGAAGAAAAAGGTCATGCGAATGGAGACGTGACCATGAACATGGACCCTTCCTTATTCCCCCCTCAGGCACCGGAGCTTTTCCCACCCAGGGATATTATCCTGCCCTGGCCCTCTGACCTTGCCCCAGCCCTTCAAGGGCTCAAGGTTCCTTATTTTTAGGGCTGTACCTCATTACCTGCTCCCCTGATGGTCCAGCGCCCTGCCCTGGATTTCAGTCTGCTGGCCCAACACCTGATTCTGAAACATACCATCTCCTTTCCCCAGATCTAGACCTTGTGATTTCGAATCACACCACCTTCCACCCAGGGCTCAGTTCTAAACTCTGTCATCCTTCCAGGACTTAAAGTTCCCATTGTTCTGGATGAATTCTTGAAAACCAACCATGAGATTAGGTTTAGTAGATGATGGGATGGTGAATATGTGTCCCCAAGATACAGGGGTTCTCTACTTGAGGAGTTAGTTAAAGGAACTTCACCCTGCCTCATCCTGCACTTGACCTTTTAGTCATGAGGTTATGGTGCCTGGTCCCTGACTTCTCTCTTATTCCCTCCAGAATGGCTTTTTTCCTTCTCTCAGTGCAGGCTTCTAGCTCCTTTGGGTCACATGCTCTTCTTTCTTCTTCTGGAATATGGGATGGGGAAGTTGGAAGAGTAAAACATGCCCTCCCTTTCTGTTTCCTTGATGCTTGTTTACAGTATAGTTTCCTGCCATCCAGAGCTAATGTACACATTTTCAAAGCTACCTTACCTATTGATGCTAACCAGGTACAGGGATTTTAAGTGTGGTAGCCATAATCCCGAAAAGCCTCAAGTGCACGGACAGGGAGCTGGGATGCAGAGCTTCAAACACAGCAGCCCAGCTGTGTGTGGCCTTGGAAAGACAGCCATGGATGAGTCTGTCTGTTACCCTGGTCCTTTTGAATCTCCTCCCGGGATTTAGAGAGGTCCAGCTAGAAAAGTGGCAGTTCTGACCACCAGAGTAGAGGCTATTTTTCCCCAGAAGACCATTATCTTAGAAGACTTGACTACTTGTGCAGCAAACAGCCTCTTAGGTCAGAGTACTGATTTCAAATTGTTGGGTCCCCAATGTTGGGTCCCCCAATAATGGGTCCGTGATTAAAGGATCGAGACTGATACAAAGCAAAGGTCAAGCAAACCTTTATTTCTCACCAAGCATTGAGAATCAAACCTACCGGCCAGGGCCATGCCTCTTGAAGAGAGCGTGACCCCTCCCTGCCTCACAGACTAACTTTTATAGAGCAAAGGCCATGTGGTTGAGCCTGGCCACACACAGGTGGCCAATGAAATTGCAATAACCAGAGAAAGCTGCATAGTCATGCTAGGTCACACACGGGTGGCCAATTGAACTACAATTCACCCCATAGTAGCTATTTGAACTAGCCTATCACCTTAGTCAGAATGGGTGCCCAAAAGGCACCCAAAGGGCGGGACCCATACTCCTTGGTAGCTAGGAGACAGTATGTGCCCCCACTGATTGAATGTCTCCACCCGACCTGACCCACCCTTGTATTTGGGCTTTGTTACCTGGGACTGGTTTCCTGGACTTGCTTTTAAGTAAGTTCCCCTGTGGGGGGGTGGGGGGGTGGGGAGACAGGGTCAATTTAAGTTTTACTGCATAAACAACAAAATGGCAGTTCAACTGGGGTGGGGCCGCTCTGGCTGAATAGGCCCTTACAAAATAGGAAGTCGGTAGCTCACTTTCAAGTCATTCCACATCTGTGATCCGGCCTCTTTGTAGAGATACTGGCTGATACCAGTTCGCAGATGAGTACACAGTTCTACCCAATGGAAACTGGATCTTTCTGTTGGAAGTTCTCTCTGTTAGCCTTGTCATAGTCAGGGTCCTCCAGGGCAATATATATTTGTTTTATTTATATGTATAGAGATTTACTGTAAGGAATTGGCTCTCATGATTATGGAGGCTGGCATGTCCCAACATCTGTAGGGTTAGTCAGCAAGCTGGAGACATAGGGGAGCTAATGGCATAGTTCGTTTGATGGCTGACAGGCTTGAGACCCAGGAAGAATCAGTATTTCCATTTGAATCTGAAGGTAGGGGAAAAAAAAAAAGTCAACGTCCCAGGCCAAAGACCCTTAGGCAGGAAGAATTCTCTCATACTAGGGGTTGGGTAGCTTTCTGGTTCTATTCAAGCCTTCAATTGATTGGATGGGGCCCACCCACAACTGGGAGAGAAATCTGCTTTATTCATTCTACCAATTTAAATGTTAATCTCATCGGAAAACACCCCTCACAGAAACAGTCAGAATAATGTTTGACCAAATGTCTGGGCACCCTGTAGCCTGGCCAAGTTGATATATACATTTAATTATCACAACGCATGGGTGAAATTTTTTATTTGCTTTTGTACAGTTCTTAAATAAAAGTTTGATATTTGTTGTTTGGCATGATGTTATTTTCATCATGAATGAGATGTTGTGGGGAAGGGGTTTGCACTGGTAACAAGAAAACATCTTACGGAATTGGTTTTTGAACAGCCTTGAATCCACCCAAGCACGCTTTAACCACAGTTAGAAACAAAGCCACAGTTTTATTTCTAATCTGCCTTCTCAGCATTTTAATCAATTTATAAGCAATAGTGTATGTGGGGGATTTATGTTTCACTCATTCATACTCAGTTTCAAACATACTTTCCTGAATATCTTAATCCTAAAACTAATTCCCATTGTTCACACTGGCTGCACCCAAGAGAAATTTACCAGCAGGTAAGAGAACTGATATTTGTGGAAGCAGAACCTTTAACTCATTTAATCTTTAAAATAATTCTGCCAGGGATTTTATAGGGGAGGGGGGATGGTGCTCCAAATGGCTAGGCGGTAGAACTGGGATTATAAATCTAGTTTATCTAGTTCTGAAGACACTATTCTTTGCTCTTTGCACTGAAATACCGTTGCAGATATGAGAATATTCTATTAGACTTCTTCTTCTTCTTCTTCTTTTTTTTTAAAAACTAAAACCTGGGGTAAAAATCTTCATCCTGGAAATATCTTGGAAGTCTTATTGTGCCGGCTTTATGAATGGCAGTCAGGTTTACCGAGGTATGACCCAGAAAAATCCCTGGGCAGGAGCATTGGGGGACCCAGAGGCAGCTCTTCACACAGGGAACGTTTAGTTCTCTGACAAACGTTTTGGGTTAGCTGATCTTTACTCCTCCTTCTAGCTCTACAATCCTTTGACTTTAAAATACAAACCTCGAGGAAAGCGCGGATGCCTACCGGGATGTCAAGTGCCACAAACTCACAGTAAAGAAGAAACTGAGTTCACGATCCCTTGGAGGTTATGCAGGTTAGCTCTACGTATTACTACTGGCCAGACCGGTGGCCTCACACATTGGGCTTTTAACGCGTGAACGTGGAAAGAAATCCGAGGGCCTCGGGAAGGAACTCAGTCCCAGCTGCTCGGTTCTAAACTTCGCAAATTCCTTCTCCGAGTCTGCGCTCTTCCTCAGGACTACAACTCCCAGCAGGCCTTGCCCGAGGCCAAAGCTTATTGGCGGGACCGCCTGGATTTCTCGCGTTGTGGCAGCCAGTACAGCCAGTGGGAAGAAAGGGTCCTCCTCAGGAACCAATCCTGGAGAGGTAGGGCGGGTCGTCTCTGGGTTCCGGCTCCGGCTCCTCCCCCGGCCCTCTGAGGCGGCGCTGTCCCTGACCGAGCGGCGGGAGCGAGGTGGGTCCGGTTTGGGCCCGAGGTTCCGGAGGGGTGGTTGGGTGGCGGGCACGGCTTCGCGGGGAACTCTGAGCATGGCCGCCTCCCTTCCTCCAGGGAGTTAGAGGCTGTGGCTTTGCTCCCTGGACCCGGCGGGGAGCAAATGGGACCCAGTGGTCCCCTCGCCCCGACCCCTGGCCCCCGCCCCTGGCCCGCGCGGCTAGGCAGCTGCCCCAGCCCTCCCCACAAGCCATCCTGTTGGCTTTTCAGTCCACCCCCTTGGCACAGACCATACTTTGGGGGCCAGCCCCTACTCCTCCCCTACCCCTCCCAAGCCATCCGGCTACTCAAAACCCAGACCTATGCCCTAGGACGCGCGTCTTCTCGACTCGGCGATCGGCTTCTCTCCGCCACTCCCAACCAAGTCTACTGGGCTCCGGTCTCCTGACACCTCTGATTGCAGCTTGTGCCTCCTGTCCTCTCCCCTGCCCATCTCCTCCGGACCCTCTGACCCCTTTGGCCCCCTCTATCTGACCCGTTATGCAGCTACCCAGTACAGTTCCCTGTTCTTAAACACCTTGTTCCTGGTCTTTCTAAGCTCTTCTCTCCACATCATCCCCCACCCCCTACCCCTTGACTTGACCCTAAAGAGCCGGGACTTCGGCCCTTCGGACCACTTTCCACCTTGGCGCCTTCACTCTAAACCCAGTCCCTTGACCTTCAGCATCTGTGATCACCAGCCCTGTCTTCTTGGCTCTCACTTCTAAGCCCTGGCGGCTTCTCCACTGCCCCAATCCTTTCTACCCTCCGTCCTCCCTGCACATCTGAGCCTCGTAGGAAGGCAAGCCCTATGGGCCCTTCTCTCCCCAAATCTTTGAAATGTGCGTCTCCACCTTACCTGCCGCTGTATTCTCAGTGGGTAGATAAGGGGCTCCTCAGCTGTGCAAGTTCCAATTTTGCTCACCCGTCTTGCAAGTCCTAACTCAGATACCACCTTTTCCACGCAGCTGCTCATCCCCGATCTCTTCAAGGAGACATGCCTGTGTCTTCTTCGCAACTCCCTTGGCACTGTTCTTTATCCTTCCCTCTCCACCCCATCTCCCTTCCCCTCTCCCTCCCTGTCTTCCTCCCTGCTTCTCTCCATTACTAGTGGCATGCCTTAAAGCACTGGCTTTGGAGTGATGGGTATAGGTCCCTGTTCAGCCATGCACTTGCTGTATGCCCTGGGGCAAGTTACAATTTTTCTGAGCCTCCGTTTCCTCATCTCTAAAACAGATTGTGAAAATGAAATGACATGATTTGCATATTGTGTTCAGCCCAGGGCCTAGCACTTAGTATGAGCTTCCAGAATGTTTATTATTATTGGTTCCCATATAATATGCCAGGTGCCGTGTGAAGCATTGAGGAGTCAGTACAAAGGTGACCAAGGCACAGTTCCTGACCCCCCCCCCCCGAACTGAACCTTCTACACTGTATGCCAGTTTCTGGAGGTCATGGCCTATTTCCCTGCACTATGCCATAAACTGAGGGTAGTATCATAATCCTAAATCTTGTTCTTATATTGATCCAGCATTCAGTCCTGAGTAGAGTCAGAGCCTGGTACATTACAGGTTCTTAGAATAGCAGGATTGGATATGAGTGGGGGCCAGGTAGCCCCCCTGTGGTACCGGAGCCCCAGGTGGGATGGGCAGGGCTGGGGACTGAATTCAGATCATATCCATTGACTCATACATTCAGAAGACATTGAGCAGTGCCTCATGCTGGGGAGAGATTGCCAAAATGACCCAGTCTCTGTCCTTAAATTGCTTATAAACTGCTAGTGGAAACAGATTATGTTAAAAGATCATTGCAAATCAGTGTAAAAGCAAGTACGTATGAGATTCTGCGGGTGCATAAAGGTGGAAGAGTGGGCAGATTCCTGAGAACAGTGGGTGAGACAGACACAAGCAAGCGTGAAATGGGTTCTGGAGCCAGGCCTGGCCTTCACTCAGCTTGTTCAATGAATATTTATTAAAGATCTACTATATATGACTGTCAGTACTTGAGGAATTTGGGTTACATTAGAAAACAAAGGCCCTGTCCCTCAGGGGACATCTGTTTTAGCAGGGGGAGGGCAGACACTAAATAAGAGACAGAAGAAATAAATAGAATTTTAGCAGGTGAGAAGTGCTGTGGGGCAGGGGGACTGGGAGTGTGGGAAAGGGGTTGTGATTTTTAAAAGGATTGTCAGGAAACAGCGAGTATCAAGGAATAAATTGTTTCTGGTGTTTACTTGGATTTTTGAAAATGAAGCAAGCCTCCTTCACATCTCTTTTCTAGATTCTTCAAGAAACATTTCTCTATCAGGGATTGGTAAACTGGTTCACCTCCCTTTGTCTTAAATAAAGTTTTATTGCAACACAGCCACACTCCTTCCTTTAAGGAATTGTCTGTGGCTGCTTTTATGATACGAGAGCAGAGTTGAGTGGTTGCAACAGAGATCCTGTGGTCCCAAATATTCACTAAATATTTACCGTCTGGCCTTTTCCAGAAAAATCTGCTGGCCTCCACTCAAAGATTTGAGGCTCTGTCTGTATGTCACCTTTTAGATTATATAGAGCCTCATACC
Source organism: Mellivora capensis (assembly GCA_004024625.1). Lineage (NCBI taxonomy): Eukaryota > Metazoa > Chordata > Mammalia > Carnivora > Mustelidae > Mellivora > Mellivora capensis. The sequence continues at coordinate 35,152 of PISX010017572.1, forward strand.
ATTTATTTTCTTGTACTGTTTTTTAATTTAAAAAAATTTTTTTCTTTCCTAACAAGATCACGTAAGGAATCTTTTTCATTCCTGTGATCTGTGCAGGGCTAGGAGGTAGCATCCTCCACAATGGTCCTAGTAGCTGTCACTGGCTGCGTTGCCCGAACCCGCCCCGCAGCTCCCCGAGAGCACTGGAGGCGTTTCCTCTGCCACACGGTCCTGCAGTGTAGGCGGGTATCACCGTGTTAGCGATGTGGGAGGCGAGGCTCAGAGGGCTTGAATCATTTGCGCAGTTCCACAGTGTGTGTCACCATCAGGATCCAGCCCTGAATGTAGTCCGTGGCCCTTCCATGACTACTGCTGGGTGTTCAGAAAAACTTGCTGACCTGAAGGAGTTCTGTCTGTCATTCTTCTCCCCTCACTGTCTTGTCATAGCCTCTGCTGCTGCCCGTGGTCCCTTGCTTGTGTCACCGCACAGTATCTGCACTGGCCTGCTACGCCTTCCAAAGTGCCATTGTGGCCTCAGGGCCCAGAGGAAACCCCACACTGGGCAGTGCTTCATGCCCTCCTGGCCTGGCCCGGGCTGTAGGAGCTGAGTCCGTGTGGTCTGGCAAACGTTTATTGATGCCTGCCTGAGTTGGCAGTGTGTATGTGTAGTTGCGGGGGGTGGAGAGAATGCGGTTTGTGTCTGTGTCTTTGTAGGTGGCATGTGAGAGTGTGTGTGTGTGATTTTGTGTGGGGTACGAATATAGCTGTACGTGTGATTGGGTAGGCACGTGCGTGGCTATTTATTTAGAAGGGCTGTGTATGTGATGTATGTGGCCATATGTGGCTACAGGTGTGTATGAGTGTGTTGTGTGTGTGTATGTGGCTGTGTGTGTGTGACTGTGGTTTGTGTGTATGGTGTGAGAACTGTGGTTGAGTGTGGCTGGTACATGAGGATGGCCTTGTGTTTGGGGTGTGTGTGTGTGTGTGTGTGTGACACGGTATGTATATGGCCGTGTATGGTGTTGGAGAGCAGAAGTGGGCACTGACGAATGGAAGCATTCATAGCCTGGGCCCTGCAGTAGGTCTTGGAGGGCCCTGTTGTTAGCCCTTAGTTGCCAGCTAGGCTGCGGTCCGGGGAGGGGAAGGGTGGTGGAACAGGTAAGAGAATTCATGGCTGGGCCTCTGAATAGCTGGGAGAGTCTCAGGAATGAGAAGTTCTGTTCATTTTGAAAGCAGGCAAATGGATATTCTTTTTTTTTCTTTTAAGATTTTATTTATTTATTTGACAGACAGAGATCACAAGCAGGCAGAGAGGCAAGCAGAGAGAGAGGAGGAAGCAGGCTCCCCGCTGAGCAGAGAGCCTGATGTGGGGCTCCATCCCAGGACGCTGGGATTATGACCCGAGCCGAAGGCAGAGGCTTTAACCCACTGAGCCACCCAGGCGCCCTGCAAATGGATACTCTTAAGGAAGGGTTTTTTTGTTTTGTTTTTGTTTTGTTTAAATTAAACATAAAAGGAGTTTCAGTTAGCTTAGAGTTAGGCAGAGAAATGGAATCATCCGCAGCTGGAAGCTCCTTTACCCAGACGGAAATTAGAGTCTAGACTGTCAATTGTTTCGTGGTCTTAGGAAAAGTGACATTATTCCCAATGACAGGTATCTGTGGGGAGTGGACAAAAATGGTGTCTTCATTTTACTCTGATGGGTAACTGTCGTATCTGTGGAAGTCTGTCACGTGAAAGGTATTAAGGAAAGGCTTGCTCTCCAAGGATTGATGAGAATTGAGGTCATTTCTGATGGACGGTTCCATGAGGAAGGGGTACACCCCTTCAGCCAGAACAAAGGTTCCCTGCATTCGAGCCTGAGCCCAGGAATAAAGGTGTTGGCCATTTGTGTTCATTCTCAGGGTTCAGAAATGGGCAGTGAGAAGGAGCAGAATCCAGAGCAGCACCTGCCTGAGGAAGGGGACTGGAGTGAGCCCTGGAGAGTGGATGACTCAGAGGGTTTTCGGATCCCAGATGGGGAGAAAGAGCGTGGGCAGGAGAGCCCGTCAGAGGTCCATCCCAAAAAGCCATGGCAGAAAGTCACTGTCCCCACCAGAGAGCCCGGGGGCCCCATGGCTCACCCAAGGCCCGAGACCTACGAGAAGCCCTTCACATGCGCCCAGTGTGGGAAAACCTTCAATAACACCTCCAACCTGAGAACGCACCAGCGCATCCACACGGGCGAGAAGCCTTACAAGTGCTCCGAATGTGGCAAGAGCTTCTCGAGGAGCTCCAACCGCATCCGCCACGAGCGGATCCACCTGGAAGAGAAGCACTACAAATGTCCCAAGTGTCAGGAAAGCTTCCGGCGGCGCTCGGACCTTACCACGCACCAGCAAGACCACCTGGGCAAGCGGCCGTACCGCTGCGACATCTGCGGCAAGAGCTTCAGCCAGAGCGCCACGCTGGCCGTGCACCACCGGACCCACCTGGAGCCCGCACCCTACATCTGCTGCGAGTGTGGCAAGAGCTTTAGCAACAGCTCCAGCTTCGGCGTGCACCACCGCACGCACACTGGTGAGCGGCCCTATGAGTGCGCCGAGTGCGGGCGGACCTTCAGCGACATCTCCAACTTTGGGGCCCACCAGAGGACCCACAGAGGGGAGAAACCCTACTGGTGCACGCTGTGCGGGAAACACTTCTCCCGGAGCTCGAATCTCATCCGCCACCAGAAAACGCACACGGGCGAGCAGGCAGCCAGGGATGCCAGCTGAAGGGCGAAGAGGGAGAGAGGCAGAGAGACGCCAGCCTAGTGTAGGAAGATCTCCAGGATCTGCGGCTGCCCCCTCAACCTCAAGCCCCTCATCCCACTTTGGAGAATGGTTTCCTGTTGCCTCTGAAGCCAGCATCTGTGGGAGGATCTGAGAAGGGACTCTTAAGTAAGAAGAAGCCTTGCCGCTTTCCAGGCCAGTTTCTTGCCTTGGAAAGTTTGGAGGATCCGGTCTTGGCTTCATGTCCTTGGGATGAAAGAGAAGTAGGGTAGACTTAGCACAGGCTCGTGTCATTAGGGCAACCATCCCCTGGCCTTTGAGGACGTACCTGTGAGGTGGGCATCACGCCTGAAGGTCCTCCGGATCGTATAGGAACCACACAGGGCCTGATGTGGTGGCTGTCAGTGCCCGTCTGCTGTGCCTCGCCTGCGCTGGGAGGAGTGGCCCTCCCGATGTAAGGGGCCTCCTCGGCCTAGAGAAGAGGTCTGGTCCTGCCTTAGGAAAGAAAAGGAAGCCCTCAGGGAGCCACGATCCAGGGACCTTCCCAGTCCCCCATGTCTGTGACTCGTTCCCCCACCCTAACCCACATCTGTTCCCAGAGTGATTAGCATTAAAACCCTTCAATGAAAAGGACCTGTGTACTTATTTGGGGCATCAAGGAAGTGGGAGCTGGGGAGCTGGTCACGCTGCAGCCTCTCTGGAAGGGGTCTGGGTACCCAGAGAATGGGTGGCTGCTCTGAAAAGCAGAGGAAAGTAGGCGGAGTCTGTGGGGCCTCTGAGGAGGAAGACAGAAGGGAAGGAAGGAACACTGAGCAGCCACATCGGCTGTAGCTTCTGCAGGTCACATTGACGTCTTTGTCTCTGTGTCCTGGCACGGCAGTCCTCAGAGGAGTCACACAGCGGGGGTTTGGTGGGGCCGAAGTTCACACTTGGGCCTCCCTTGATTCCAAACTGATGCTCTCTCTCCACTACTTGTGCCTAGTGGCTTCGAAAGGAGGAGCCCCTTAGGGGCTGCCTTGAGACCAAGTGAGTCCCTGGAAGTGGGGGCTAGGATGGCCTCTTGATGTGGCCCTAGACCATTTGCTCTGTGGGAAGTCATGCCAAGTCTGAGAACCTTATCTCTTTCAGATTCTTGATTGGCACTTCCCTGTGCTTAGGAAATAAGCTAGTGTCCGGGAGTAAGGGGTGAGGGCTGGGATAAACCCATCATGGCAGTCTTTGCCTTTAGTGGCAATAGTTTAGTTCCCAAGGCTGGGACAGCTTGGTGGGGGTCCTCCCAGCTTCCTGCCCTCCTGGTTTAGGCCTGGCTCCATGTGGTGGATTTCGGTGTTCTCTGCAGGCGGTTTAATATTCACCCAGACTTCCAACAAACACAGAAGACCCCTCTCTACGTCTCTTGCCAACCTGGTCCTGCTCTTCCAGAGGGAGGGGCCTTCTTCCTTGTAGCTAATTGCCAGAATATGATTCAGACACCACCCATAGCCTGGCCTATCACATGGGATCCTGCCACCCACCCAGGAACGGATGTGCTAGGAGATTTATACTCATCATGTTGAATTCTCCATAACCTTGGGAAGTAAGAATCACCCACATATGACAGTTGGAGAAACAGGCTGACAGAAAGTGACTCACCTGAGATTACTTGGCAAGTAAATGGCAGGGTCAGGAATGGAACCTATTTCTGCCTAAATCCAGAGCCCGCAGCTCTAAAAGACTTCCCAAACAATTCCCTGACATAGGGCACTACAGTTTACAAAGCACTTTTTTTTAAAAAAAGCTTTTATTTTAATGACCTGGTGCTCATCCTGACAAATGCACTCCTTAATTCCCTTAACCTGTTTTCCCCCTCCCCCACACTTCCCCTCTGATAACCAGTACTCCATAGTTAAGAGTTAATTGCTTTGTCTCTTTTTTTTCTTTCCGCTTTGCTCATTTGTGTTTTTCTTTCCAACATACAAGTAAAATCCTACGGTATTTGTCTTTTTCCAGCTAACTTACTTAGCAGAATATCTCTAGCTCCATCCATGTTGTTGCGTATGGCAAGATTTCATTCTTTTTTACGACTGAATAATATTCCATTGTCTATATATACCACATCTTTATCGATTCATCTGATGTCCATCAACTGATGGACACATGGGCTGTTTCCATAATTTGGCTATTGTAAATAATGCTGCTCTAAACAGGGGTACATATATCCCTTGGAATTAATGTTTTTGTATTCTACAAGCCACTTTCATGGCATATACATTTTCCTGCTCCTTGAAAAGCTGAACACAAGATTTTTTTAAAAGATTTTGTTTATTTATTCGACAGACAGAGATCACAAGTAGTCAGAGAGGCAGGCAGAGAGAGAGGAAGGGAAGCAGGCTCCCTGCTGAGCAGAGAGCCCAATGCAGGGCTCCATCCCAGGACCCTGGGATCATGACCTGAGCCAAAGGCAGAGGCTTTAACCCACTGAGCCACCCAGGGGCCTCTAGATATTTTAAACATATAGTCACCCAAACTTGCATGTATGAATTGAAACACTCTCTAATAGTTAAAGTTGCCATCAAACACCACTGAGCACCAGTTCTCATGCATCTGTTCTCTCTGATAATAGATATTACAACTATCCTGTAAGGTCCTAGTGTTCCCAATTTTGAGATAAGACAAACCTGAGAGGTTAAATGACCTGACCTAGTAGTTAAGCTGTGATTCAAGTCAGGTGTGTGGGATATCAAGGCCATGTTCTCCATTATACCCACTACCAAGTTAGGTCTACTGGTCCCCTGTCTGCAGAGCTTGATACCATTCTTCCAGACCTAGAGCTTTAGTGACAATTGTTGTGACTTTCTGGGAGTCTCTGCTGCCAGTATGACCCAGGACCAATGTACTGGGCAGTTGCTTTGATCTTGGGACATGACTTGCTGGCCAGTCTCATTTGCCCCTTTTTGACCAAGTTCATAGGCTAGGGTTTCTGGGTTGGTCCAGGCCTTTGAGTCCTGACTAGTCCACTTAACTCCCTCTCTGACTTCCTTTTTTGTTAACTTCCCTAATTTCCTCTTTTCATTCTCTTCATCTTCTGCATGCAGGAGACTGGCACACAGACCCAGAGTTACAGTGCAGGATGATAGGTGTCACTGTGGTTGTACCTAGGGTGCTCTAAGAGCCCAGGGGAGGGACTTAAACTGGCTTGGACTGAACATTGGGGTCCAAAATTGAAAAAGACAGTCCTTCCTGCAGGGAACTCAAAAGAAGACAAACTCCTCAGAACAGGGTGTTGGGAGAACACAGGTGGGAATGGCTAACACTTTGGAGGGAAGGAAAAGGTGAGGTGATGATTGAGCTCATCTTGAGTGAGTAGGTGTTTAGTAGCCAAAGAAGAGGAAGGTTATTTCAGATGGGAGGGAAAGCTCCATGTTTTAAGCAACAGCGAAATGTCTGACGTTATCAGAGTGTCCTGTGAAGAAGAGATGAAGCTGGTAGGTAGTCAGGGACCAGACTATAGGGCGTTGGATGCCAGGACAAAGAATTTCTGACTGTAGACAACAGGATTTTCAAGCCAGGGAATGGCATGATCATTCAGGCTAGGGTGGACGGTGAGCTAAAGGGGGTTAGGTAAGTTGGAAATAAGCCACACACTGGTTGAGCCCTCCTGACCCACAGAGAGCTCTGTATGATCGCCTCAGAGCCTTGCCAGTTCCATAGAATGGGGACTTTTAAAAGTCTGCTCCACTGAGGGACATCGCTCCAGAGGCTAAACCGGGGTGAAGCCCACATGGGGTCAGTGTGGCCCCAGGTCCCGCAGGGTCACAGAAGGATCGGGGGTGTCTGAGTGTCGCAGAGCTCGCAGGTATCAGAGCGGGGAAGCCGGCGACAGAGACAGAGCCGAGGAGTGAGCTCTCAGCTCAGGGTTACCTTGAACCTGTCACATGCTGGGTGAGCTCGGAGCGCAGCTAGAGGCCAGGGAGACGGGAGTGGCTGGGGCTTTTCTCTGAGGGCGCACTGAGGAGTGGGACCCCAAGTTCTTGGCTACTCGGGGCCGGAGACTAGGAGGCCGCCATTTTCATTCCCGTCCTCCGGACTCTACGGAAAGTGCTCAGGGAACAAAAGCTCCTGAAAGCGAACCCAAGCGGATTACTTAGCCCAGGCCGGGTAAGGGCGGTGCAGCTCTGCCTCGGGCAAAGACACTTGAGAATCACTACAACAGGCCCCTCCCCCAGAAGATCAAAAGAAATCCAGCCAAGACCAAGTTCACTTAACAAGGAGAGCAGCGGAACGCCAGAGGAGGAGAAAGCAAAGCATGGAATTCATGGCTTTCTCCCCATGATTCTTTAGTCTTGCAGTTAATTTAATTTTTTCTTTAATTTTATTTTTTTTCTTTTTTTCTGCTAAAATATTTTAACATTTACCCTTTTCTTTTTTTAACATTTTTAACTAGTTTATCTTAACAATACCTTTTCCAAAAAAGTAATAATCTTTTTTGAACCTTCATTATTATAGTCATATTTTATCCTTCATAGTATTTAACTTTATTTTTTGTATTCACATAAGGGTTTTTTATTCTAAAAAATTTGGGGTACAACTTCCTCTAGTGGATCAAAAGACACCCTAAATCTGGCTCCAGGCTTGTTCTAGTCTCCAGCCTGAGCAAATTCTCTCCACTTTCTTTTTCTTTATTCTCCCAATCAACTTAATCAACTCCTTTTTTTTAGAAATTAAAAAAAATTGTTTTTCATCTTTATAGGCATATTCCATCCCTTCACTGTGTTTACTCTTATATACATTTTTCATTCTTTAAAATTTTGGGAGGTACTTTCTTCTAAGAGACCAAAATACCCCAAAATGAAGTGGGTGACCCTGTTCTAGTCACCAGTCTAATATATATATATTTTTTCTTTTTTATATTTTTTCTCTATTTGTTTTCTTTTTTCTTTTTATTCTTTTTTTCCTGAACTTCCTTTTATCCCCTTTCTCCCCCACCAACGATTTTGGGGTCTCTTCTGATTTGGTTAAAGGGCATTTTCCTGGGGTCTTTGCCAACCCTTTTAGTATTTTATTTGCTCCTTCATATACTCTTATCTGGAAAAAATGACAAGGCGGAAAAACTCACCACAAAAAAAAGAACAAGAGACAGTACCAAAGGCTAGGGACCTAATCAATACAGACATTGGTAATATG
>PISX010017573.1:0-43018 GCA_004024625.1 Mellivora capensis
GCATAACAAATAACATGGAGGACATGGGGAGATGGAGAGGAGAAGGGAGTTGAGGGAAATTGGGGGGGAGATGAACCATGAGAGACTATGGACTCTGAAAAATAACCTGAGGGTTTTGAAGGGGCGGGGGGTGGGAGGTTGGGGGAGCCTGGTGGTGGGTATTGTGGAGGGCATGCATTGCATGGAGCACTGGGTGTGGGCTCTGGGAGGAGCTGAGGAGAGGTCCTGTGGCCAGGGTATGTGGCCAAAGCCAGCACTCTGGGTGGAGAGGGAGCCCCGGGGCCTGGCCCAGCCTCCCACCCTGGTAGAGTCGGGATTGGCAGGCAGCTGCCTGCGGCCTTCTCAGCTGCTGCTGCAGAAACAAATGACAGCACTGAGGAGGAATAAGGGAAAATAAACATGAATACAGAGGGAGGGGAACTTGGAACAGGGGCCGGTATTTTTCCTCGGGGTGCGGTTTCTGCTCAGTGGCTGGGTGACCATGTTGGTTTGGAATGTGGTTGGACAGAGGGTGAGGTGGGGTGGGGGGGTGGCCAAAGGCAAGGAGCAGGGACATTAGCCAAGGGACCTGAAGCCCAGGGCCACCAAAAATTCACCCAGAATGGGGGCCTGGGGCGGTACACCACTCGGGGGCCTCCAACAACACTCGTGCAGAGGTCCCTGAGGCCTCTGCTTTTGAATGGTCCCGGGGAAGGGAGACAGAGTTGAGAGAACAAGAGAAACTAGAGGGGTAGGGAGAGGCCTGGAGGTGTAGGGGAGCATGGTCAGGTCTCCTCCTCTGTTACGCTGAAAAGAAATTAAAAAAAAAAAAAAAAGAGTGTGTTGGGGGGGTAGGGTGGGGAAGAGGTAAAGAGAGAGGAGTCTTAAGCAGACTGGGAGTGGGGCATGATGCAGGGCTTCATCTCAGGCCCCTGGCTGATATCATGACCTGAGCAGAAGCTAAGAGTTGGACGCTTAACCAACTGTGCCACCTAGGCGCCTCTAGGTGCATTTAAATAATCTGTCTTAGGGTGTCTCGGTGGCTCAGTTGGTTAAGCATCCGACTCTTGATTTTGGCTCAGGTTACCATCTCAGGGTCGTCAGAGTGAGCCCTACCTTGGGCTCCTGGCTGGGCTTGGAGCTTTCTTCTCCCTCTGCCCTTCCCCACTGCACATACACGTATGCTTTCTCTCTGTGTTAAAAAAGATCATCTATCTGGTCATGTGACGACTCATTATATTTAGAATAAAAGTCAAACTTTTTATTGTAATACGTAGAACCCTGAGTGATCTGATCCTTGCCTAATTCTCTATCCTGTCAGACAAAGTGAAATTAATTAATGATTAGTAGACTCTAAACTCCACGAGTGTAGAGAGACCATGTCTGTCTCATTTACTACTGAGTCCTTAGTCACTTTGCACGTAGTTGGTCCTTGATAAATATTTATTTATAGTTATTTTTATAGATATTGTTATCCAATATAGTTTTCCCCCCTCAGCTTTATTTTATTTAACTGACATATACTGTTATGTAAGTTTAAGGTATCCAGTGTTGATTTTATATACTTACACATTGCAAAATGATCACCACCATAATGTTAGCTAATACCTGTATCACTTCACATAATTAGCATTTTGTGAGAGTGTTTAAGATCTTCACCCTTAGTAACCTTCAAGTACGTAATACAGTATTATTAATGGTAACCGCTGTGTTGTATATCAGGTCCCTATAACTTATTCATCTTATAACTGGAATTTATATCTTTCAACCATCTTCACCCATTTAGCCCACCCCAACCCTCTGCCTCTGATAACTACCAATTTGTTCTCTGTATCTCTTGAGTTTATTTTGTTTTTGTTTTTTAATTTTTTTTATTCTACCCGTGAGATCATACAGTATTTGTTTTTCTCTGTCTGACTTCACTTAGCATAATGTCTCCAATGTCCATTCATGTTGTTGCAAACTGTGGAATGTCCTTTCTGATGGCTGAATAATATTCCACTGTATATGTATCATATCTTCTTTGTCCATTCATTCATTTACAGACACAGGTTGTTTCCGTGTCTTGGTTATTGTGGTTAATGCTGCATGAATATGGGCAAGAAGATGATCTTTTAAAGATCCTGTTTTGGGGACACCTGGCTGGCTCAGTTGGTACAGCGTGTGACTCTTGATCTCAGGATTTTAAGTTGGAGCTTCATGCTGGGTGTAGAAATTACTTAAAAATAAATTCTTTAAAAATAAAAATCCTGCGGCTCCTGAGTGGCTCAGTTGGTTAAGTGTCTGCTTTCTGCTCAGGTAATGATCCCAGGGTCCTGGAATTTTTGCACATCAGGCTCCCTGCTTAGTGGGGAGTCTGCTTCTCCTGCACCCCACAAGTGAGCTTGTGCTCACTTACTCTATTTTTGTCTCTCTCTCTCAAATAAATAAAAAAGCTTAAAACAAAAACTCTGTTTTTGTTTCCTTTGGATATATACTCAGAAGTAGGATTGTTAGATCTTAGGGTAGTTCTATTTTTAATTATTTTAAGGTGCACTTTTATTAAAAGGGTCAAAGTTTAATCTAATTCTTAAGTTTTTGAGAGACTGTCATACTGTTTTTTATAGTGATTGCATCAATTTACATTGCCACCAGCAGTACACAGAAGTTCCTTTTTCTGTACATCCTCACCAACAGTTTTTTATCTCTTGTCTTTTTGATAATATTCTAACAGGTGTGAGGTGATATCTCATTATAATTTTGATTTGCATTTCCCTGAGGATTAGGATTCCTTTTCATATATCTCTTGACCATTTGTATGTCTTCTTTGGGGAAATGTCTATTTAAGTCCATTGTCTATTTTATTTTTTTTAATAGAGAATGCATGAGTTGAATGGGAGCGGCAGAAGGAGGGAGAGAGAGAGAATCTTAAGCAGGCTCCATGCTTAGGATGGCGCTCCATGTGGGGCTTGATCTCATGACCCTGAGATCATGACCTGAGCTGAAATCAAGAGTCCGACACCCAACTGACTGAGTCACCCAGGCACCCCATCTTTGCCTATTTTTCAAATTGGTTTACTTGGGGTTTTTTGCTGTTGAGTTGTAGGAGTTTCTCATATATTTTAGAAGTTAATCCCTTATCAAGATAATGACTTAAGGATGTTTTCTACCATTTTGTAGGTTGCCTTTTCACTCTCTTGGTTGTTTCCTTTCCTGGGCAGAAGGTTTTCGTTTGATGTAGTCCTATTTGCTAGTTTTGCTTTTGGTGTCAAATCCACAAAGATTATTACTAAGATTAGTGTCAAGGAGCTTACCCCCTATGTTTTCCTTTAGGAGTTTTATGATTTCAGGTCTTACATTTAAGTTTTTAATCCATTTTGACTTGATTTTTGTGTATGGTGTAAAGTAGGGGTCCAGTTTCATTCTTCATAGCTATCTAGATTTCTCAGCACAATGTATTGAAGAGACTATCCTTTTTCCATTCTATATCTTGGCTTCTTCGTTGTAAATTAATTAACCATACGTATGCCAGTATTTCTGGGGTCTCTATTCTTTTCCATCGATCTGTGTGTCTGTTTTTATGCCAATACCATACTATTGTGATTTCTATAGTTTTGTAATGCAGTTTGAAATCAACAAGTGTGATGCCTCCTTAAGATTGCTTGACTGTTTGGGATCTTTTGTGGTTCCATACAAATTTTAGGATTATCTTTTCTATTTCTGTGAAAAATGTCACTGAAATTTTGATAGGGATTATGTAAAATCTTTAGATCACTTTGGGTAGTTTGGACAGTATAACAGTATTAATTCATCAAACCCATGAGTAAAGAATATCTTTCATTTATTTGTGACTTCAAGTTTTTGAGCAATGTCTGATAGTTTTCAGTGTGCAGAAACTCCTTGGTTACATTTATTTGTATATTAGTCTTTTCAATGGTATTGTAAGTGGGACTAGTTTTATTGATTTTTTAAAAATTTTATTTTTATCCATCCAACATGGGGGTCAAACTTAAAACTCTGAGATCAAGAGTCACATGCTCTACTGACTGAGCCAGCCAGGCACCCCTAGGTGGGACTACTTTTAAAAATTTCTCTATCAGTTCATCATTAGCATATAGAAATTATTTCTATATATTGATTTTGTGTCCTGTATCTCTACTGAATTGATAAATATATATGTAAATATATTTATCAATTCAGTAAATATATATGTAAATATATTTATCAATTCAGTAGAGATACAGGACACAAAATCAATATATAGAAATAATATATATATATATTTATATATATATATATTTAGATTTTTATTTATTTATTTGACAGACAGAGATCACAAATAGGCAGAGAGGGAGGCAGAGAGAGAGAGAGGGGGGGGAAAGCAGACTCTCTGCTGAGCAGAGAGCCTGATGCAGGGCTCGATCCTAGGACCCTGGGATCATGACTTGAGCCGAAGGCAGAGGCTTTAACCCACTGAGCCACCCAGGTGCCCCTGAATTGATAAATATTTATTGAATGAGTGAATGTTGAATGAATGAGTTTCCAAATGGTGATTTATTTATATTCACTATCCTCTAAGAAAAATCTCAAAGTGTATGTGTGTGTGTGTGTGTGTGTACATTTGATGAAATTATTTTGTTTTAGTGTACAGTAGCAGTTGGAATTACTTTGTAGTCGTAACTGAAAGAATGATGTACCAGACTTTTTCATGTGATTTCTTTAATAACCCACAACAACTTTATGAAGTTAGCATATCTCCTCTTTTACAGATGATGAAACAGTGTTGACACTTGCTCAAAGCCACTTAGCTAGCAAGTGGCAAAACCAAGGTTTGAACCTAAAGGTCTTTCTATAAGTAAAGTCAACATTATTCAGCTTTGGTGCTTCTAAATTAGTGACTAAGTTGTTTGGAAAATTTGCTTCTGAGAACACTTTCCTTTCCCAATGATGCTGAATAATTGAGGTGTTACTGTAATAGGTGTTAATTGAATGGCATGGAGAGTAAGTGCAAAGGAAATTAAAGGAGGAAAAGGTGTGTGCTGAAGTCATCAGGGAAGCTTTTTGGAGTAGTTGTGGGATTTCAGTTGCTCAATTAATGCTATGAAAGTGTTCTGAATACTAGAACTTGTAGGATATTTGGGATACAAATAAGAATAGAGGAGAGTAGAGGCATTCAATTTAGAGAAAGTTTTTAGAGGCTTAGAGGTGTTGTGGGTTTTTTGAAAGAAGTAAGGAGGACCAGTGTGGCTAGAAGAGAGGATTTATGTTGGAAAAAGAATAAGATATTGAAAAAGTGGATAAGGATGATTGGGAGCGGTATATAATCTATACAGAATTTAATTTTTTCTGTGGATGCCAAGAACAGTGGCATTGTGGGATAAAGTAATATTTTAGGAAGTTCAATCTGTTAGCAGTGTACAGGTTTTAAATTAGAATAGTGCAGCACTGGAAACACAGGGACTTAAAAGTGGTAGTTCTGGCCCTAGGCTTGAATTCCACCCATCCTACTTGCTTCTTTATGAACTTACAATGTTATTTCACTTATTGTCCTTCTGTTTTTTCCTCTGTGAAATGGAAATTGAGCCTTTTGCCCAGTTTCAGAGATTCTGATTCAGTAGGTCTAAGATATGGGGCAAAAATACCCCCTCCTCTCAAGTCAGATTACGTTACTCCTTGTCTGTGATCCTAGAGCACTTTGTATTTATTTAACGTTTTTTTCTTAAACCTCAGGTGGGAAAAATTGAATTAACCAACTTCCTCAGATAATGGCACGCTGTCAACTTTGGCAAGGACAAGGCTCTCTCTTGTTTTATTTTGTTTAAAATAGTTCTCATTTGGGGCTCCTGGGTGGTTTGGTTGGTGGAGTGTCCAATTCTTGATCTCAGGTTCGTGAGTTCAAACCCTGTGTTGGGTGTAGAAATAACTTAAACCGTCTAAAAAAATAATAATAATAAAGTATTATTAATTAATTAATACCTCCCCCCAAATCCCTCTTTGAAACAACAACAACAACAAAGTTCTCCTTTATCCACAATTTTTGTTCTCATTCTTTGCCTCTGGACATCTCTACTAATATCTTTGGATATGTCTATATCTTTAAAAAAATATATGGTTGTGTTTTGTGCACATAGTTGTTTTTAATTTATATTAATGATATTCTGGTACAGATATGTTTCTTTTTTCACCCAGAACTCTAAAAATGTCTTTTATGATGGATAACTTCAAACATACAAATGTGGAGAAAATAGTATAATGACCCCCCATATGTCCGTCATCCATCATCAGCAATTGTTAACCCATGGCTAACCTTGCTTAATGAATATTTCAAATAACTCCTCCCTTTGCTTCCCTAACTGTCACAACAATTTTCAGAGAAAATTCAGATTTTTTTTCTGTGTTTCAGTGTTTAATACTTAAAAAAAATCTATCTCTTTGAATCTCTGTGTATATATTTCATAATGTGTAACTGCTGTAGATGTTTCAGATTATATACCTACACATCTGACTTGTCTGTTCCTTTGGTGATGATAACCTAGATTACCTGTATTTCTTGGTACCACAAACAATTCTGTGATTTCCAATTTCATGCAAGTCCTCCTAAGGAGTTTTAGGAGAATTTTGATTTTCTAGAGTGAGATCTCTGGATCATTGGGTATAAACAACTTCATTTCACGAAGTGCTGCCAGCTTGCTTTCCAGTACATGAGAGTTCCCTTTCCATCCACTTCTGCTGATAGTTAGTAATATCTCACATTATATTTTGCTGGTCTGATATTTATGAAGTGGTATGTCATTACTTACATTTTCATTTCTCTGATTATTAATGTAGTTGGTTCTCTCGCCATATACTCATTATCTGTTAGCTTTAGGGACTCTGGTTCTTGTGTTTCTTCTGCCTAGAAAATTCTTCTTATTCACTTGGTTCATCCACCTTATTAAGATTTCTGCTTACATATTATATCCTTGACCATTTCATCTAAAGCAGCACTCTTCAAAAATAAATAAATAAATAAATAAATAATACTCTTCATCACCTTCTCTCTTTGTTCTGCTTTATTTTCATACTATTTATCACAACAAAACGTAACATATTAACTTTATTATGTGTTTATTTGAATAATTATTTCCAGTGCTCAAGTTCTTTGAAGGTAAAGGATCTTATCTATGTTATGTATCTGTAACTTTAGCCCTTAAAATTCAGGTACTCAATAAATACTTGCTGAGTGAATGATGAATTCACCATTTATATCACTACTCAGCAGGATTTCCTTGAATATTCTAGACATTTATCCTTGTTGATTTTAGACACTGTAATGTAATTTGTTAGTTTTGGTTATGGTATCCTTCTTTGATAAGGGGTCCTTAATTTTCAAGTGGCTAAATCATCATATCACAACACCTAAATCAATACATTTTGATTTGTGTTGTGGTCTAAAGAAATCCTTTTCTATCCTGATATTACAATTTCCCCTATGTTTTCTTCTATATGCTTTACAGTGTTACATTTTAGTCTCTAATCTCTCAGGAGTTATACCTTTGCATAACGTATGAAGTATAGTATTTGATTTCATTTTTCTTCCTGTAGAATACGAGCACTATGTACTTTTCTTGCTGACTTAGAGCACACCCTTACCATATATGAGTTTTTTTCTCATATTTCATTGATCATTTGTCTATTTCTATCTAGTATCACAATGTTTTTATGACAGTGGCTCTTTGCACTATGTTCTAATATCCAGTAGGGCAAGTCCTTCCTCTTTCTAACAATTGTCTTAGCAACATATACAGTACAACAACAGCAACCAATACAATCAATTAACTAAATGGAGAAAGAATGCATAAGACTATTATAGAAGAATTTTAAAACTCTAATAAGGATACAAAAGAAGATATAACTAGTGGGAGAGAAATACCATGGAATGACTTAATGGTATAAAGATATCATTTCCTCTAGATTAATCTATAAATTCAAATGCAACTGTAATAAAAATTTTAGTAAGTTTTTTGCAGACCTCAGCATACTTGTTGTATAATTTGTTTGGAGTATTTTATAAATGTTACTTTTTGAGATAAATGTGTAACTTTCATATAGACTGTATTTGTATTCTTTGGTTTTTTAGTGACTAGTTTTTGCATTCTCATGGATGGGCAGTTGATTGGAGAGAGCAGAAGAGGGAAGGAAACAGGAGAGATAAATGTTTTGATTAGCAGTAATAGAAATTGTAGTGGCAGCAAGTGGTACTATGAGCAGAGAAACAGAAAAGATAAAGAAAGGTTAGAGCTTGTTGGATAAATGCATTAATCCTTCCTCAACTCTGGGAAGGTGAATGTGGTAAGACTAGAAAACAGCCATCTGTAATGCACCTCAATATATGCCTTACCTTTGCCTTGCTAATGACTCATAACCATGTCTAGTTGAACAGTCTATATGGAATGCTTAACTGTCAAGGGTATAGTGTCTGTAGCAGCTATCTCTAAGATGTGGCTCTTTGATGTTCATAAGTAATGGTGATCCTGAGTAATCAGGAAGAGCTTTAAATATATTCTTGTTGTAATATATATATATATTTAAATATATATATATATTTATATATATAAGGAAGAGCTTTAAATATATCCTTGTTGTTATATATATACATATATATATATATATATATATAATTTTTCAAAGATTTAATTTTTAAGTAATCTCTACACCCAACGTGGAGCTCGAACTTACAACTCTGAGATCAAGAATCCCATGCTCCACCGACTGAGCCAGCCAGGCACCCCTCTTGATGTTATATTTAATCTGGCAGGGAAATAGGCATTAAAGAGTTTCAATAAAAACTAGTTAAAATAAGAATAATATATGTAATTGGGTTAATGCTCTTCCATTTGAAAAGCAAGGGCATCCAGAGCTACTCGTTCTCTCGGTTTTCAGAGTCAAACTTTACTGTTCTGTAACTTGTATACATACATTTGGGTTTACTCACAATCTGAATATGGAATAAAATCACTCTATATTTTTATGGGGACTACAAGTTGAAGAAAAATGGAGTTGAAGGAAGTGAACCTCCGTATTTACTACAAAGAATAACCACACATTGGTAATCCTTATATGTATTGGTCATTATGAATCTTTCCTCTTCCAGAAAACTGAGAACCTTCTTAAGGGACAAATTTATGTATAGATACACACACAGATACATGCACACACACAGTCATATATATGTAACTCTTACTAACAAAGTGTGACAGTTTGTGAAGAATTAATGTAATCTCAAACAAGGTGCGGACTATTCATTTATAACTCATACTGAACCTTCTTTTCATTATTCAGCATAGTCCTTTTTTTCTAAATGGATTAGTGTTAAATGAGATTTGTTTTCATTTATTTTTTAAAACTTCTTTAATTAGCAAAAGTAATAAAAAAAGTTTCTAACTTTAAGTTGATATTTCATATAGAAGAGAAAAAATAGTTATATAAATAATTACAATATTATTAGAGAGATACTACTAGCAAAGTGTTATGATATTTCAAAGGTAGATATATGGGGGGATAATTCATTTGAGCTGAGCATTTAAAAATAAATAGAATTGTGATATTACAATTGCATTTTCCCTCAAGAAGATGAGTGAACAGTAGTTTCTATCCATTCTGCAGTGTTGGACTTTTTCATAGACTTAAAGAGACCTGCTGTGCATTTCTACCATGTAGCACACATTGTACCAGGCCCTTCTTTTATGCTGACATACTTAACAATACACAACAGCCACTTGAGGTACATCTTATTAACATATGATGAGTAAACAAAGGTTTAGAGAAATAAAGTACCTATTGAAGATCATGTAACTAGTGCCTAGAGTTGTTTCTGTATTACAGTAATCTTAGAATATCCATTTGCTAGCTGTTATCTGAATGTTTCTAGAATGGTTAAAATGATTACTACTTGAAGAATAATACACAACGTTGCCTCATTATTGCAATTATTGTTAAGCCTGTTCCAACATTTAATGTTTAAAATTTTAACATTTAGAAGTACTTGACATTTAGTATTTGTGCAGTAAATATTTGTTTGGATGAATGCTTGAATGTGTCAGCTGTACTGAGAGCTGAGGAAAGGAAGGCTTTTTGTTTTTTTTGTTTTTTGTTTTTTTTTTCTGTTTTCAGACCATAAATTAAAATGAGGATCAGGGTGCCCTGATGGACCAGTGTAGGAGTGAAGCAGGTGGGAAATGTATAGAAACCCTAAAACAGGAAATGATATCTGTGGGCATACAGTCCAGTTTTTTTGTAGCAAAGGTCTAGTTTCCATCAGTGAACCTTGGCAATTTTTTTGTTTAGTTTTTACTAAAGTATTTGATTCCTTATGAAAATATTGATGGAATGATTCAAAAAACCAAAATGTCCTCTCTATGATCTCACAGTCAGAGAGTTCCATTGTTTGCTTCTTGTCGGAGTTGGATGAGTTCTTCAGAAGTTGAGAAAGATATTTGGGAATATTTTTAGGTACTGTGATTCTCAAGGCTGATAGAAGGATTAAATAGCTGACTTATTATGAAGCATAGGGATTAAACTGTCATGTTGCTGTGACTAACCATCTCATCAAGTACTTTTTTGTGGTACCCATCCAAACTTGATCGTTGCTTTTTACCCACTTAGTTTTGTTTTTAAACTAGTACTCTGTCTAATATTTTGGGGGGATGATCATATTGTCCAGCAAGCATGTCTGTGATTGTGAAAACAATATAGCAAAAAGAAAATCCCTGGTGATTGATATTATTTGTGTGTGTTGTAAGGAGATCTCATTTTACATTTTATGTTGAATAATCAGGCAGTGTGCTCCACAGTGAAATCACAGTTCAATAGTGAAATGCATCTTACCAGTTAAAAAATCAATGTAGAGATTTAAGTTTTCCTATGGCTATATGTCCACCGTACTGAACAGTGATTAGAGCCAAATTATGAATTCTTAGGATGCATGACTGATGGCATTTTAAAGTAGAACAAAAATCTTGTTCAGAAGCTTAGCAGCAGAGAAGAGAGGGCGATGTCTTGATATTTATCTAGTCAGCTTTCTTGCCTTTTTTCTAGAAGATGATAAACATTAGTGATGTCTTTGAAATCCCGAGGCATTAGTTTGTGTTGCTTTTGTTGAAATTTTATGCAAACATCTAAACACTAGCTGACAGCCGAGCTTGAAAAGCTTTGTACATAGGCCTTTTTAGCACCTGAAGCTTTAGTTTTCTGAATGATTCTGATGGCAGTAGTATGACTTGATCAGAAGCTGTGGCAAAGGCCATTGCCATCATTTTAGTGGATTGTGATACAGATTTCAAATTGTGATGTAAACAATCAGTTTGAAACCAAGGGAAGACTATTTGGAGTAACTACTTCGATATATTTTTCCATCAATGCATGGTCATGGTGATAAAAGGTAAGGACAGGGTTGGTAGTGCTTCAAGGAAGGAGTGCTTTTAGTTCAAGGAGATTCTGAAGCTCAGAACAGGCATTTATGAAAAGAGTGCAATCTAGATGAGCTCTGAGCTTAGAAGTACATCCCAGGCTGAATGGACCATATTTTTTATTTTCTGTATTTTATGCTGCTTTGACTTCTTGGGGCCATGCTAGCTGAGGACAGATTGCACCTCCCAGGGTTTGCTAACTCCTAAAGATAGCTGGGATTCCTATGGATAGGACTCCCCTGGTTGTGTGCCTTTCATATGCTCACCAGCCAATCCAGAGCCCTTACAAACCAGCTTTATTGAATTCTCATAGGTTGAGCTGGCCTAATAGTACATCAGGGCAGCTAGCAGGCAAGTAGGGGCAGTTCCTACACCCCAGAGCCTGTTGAAATTATTCAGCTAGGCAATATATAACTACTTAGCCTACCCTTCCTTGCCTTTACTGAGAAAATGACAGTAAATGCTATGCCCATGTTTTCGCCTTGTTCCCTCTGTCTCCAGACCAACCTGGTCCTATCCCATGTGGCCTTGTATGGAGTGGCTTGCCCTCTTCTCCTGGGAACTATAAATAATAATAAACTCTTCTTAAGAAGACAGCTGTTTCCGTGTCTCTCAATTACAATGAAAACAAATCCTGGATACTTTTTTTTTTATTCTCTTTTTTAGAAGATTTATTTATTCCAGAGAGAGACATTAGAGACAGTGAGAAAAAGCAGGAGCCCAGAGAGGGGCAGAGGAGGAGAAAGAATCCTCAAGCAGACTCCTGCTGCCAAGCGTGGAGCCCAATGCAAGGCTTAATCCGGGGACTGCCAGAAGACAGCCTGAGCCAGAATCAAGAGCTGGATGCTCCGCTGGCTGAGCCACCCAGGTACCCCTCCTGGGTACATTTTAAAACACAGGCCCAGCTCTCTTCTAGAGTCCCATTAGTAAGCTCTGGCCAGCTCTCAGTTTCAGCTCATAATTAAGATGGCTAAAAATATCTTCAGCTCCTATGGTGTTTCTTTGTGGGAAGCTATATTCTACACCTTTTTCCTGTACCTCCCCGTGTTGTGGATATTGAGAAATCTATGAAGGTATTTCTTTTGAGAAGTAACTGACTTTGCTGGATGAAGATAGTAATGTCCTCCTTCTCCTTGGGGGATTGGTTTTAGCTCTTCTTGGGGGATGGGGTGGGGGATGCTGTGGGGGAAAGGAGGAGCAGTTGTGGCTCTAAGTCCTGGAAGAAGGGGAGCTGAGTAACCTCAGAGGGAAGTCCACCTGCAATTACTCGCTGCTGAAGAAGACACAGAGCAGATTTCCCATATTGCTGCTGCTTATGGCTTGGAAACGGCCTATGGATTTCTATGGCAGGAGGTTATTTATTATCATACATTGTTTTGAAACATTTGGTGATGTTTCATCTGGATCCTAACGTATAACAAGGATGCTTAGTAGAAAAATGCTGAGGATAGAAGCATAATAAACATTCACTGAAGAAAGGATGATCTTATATGATTCTGGCAAAGATATATTCCTGTTTTTATAAAAAGTAGAGGGAAAATAGAGAAAAATAATAAATTTAGTGTTCATCGAAGATCAGTTGTATTTTAAGTGAGAGATTCGTGTGAGGGTTTTATAGCAGTGTCTAGATTGGAATTGATTTTAGAAGTTTACGAGAGAGTTTCTGTGGCCTAAAGTGCTTTTATGTGTTAAAGAAGCTACAGCCTTATTTACCAGGGCATTACTTTTGGCTGTGTATTGGGGAAGACCCTAGTCAGTGCATTTTTTATGTAGATTCCCCTAACGATTTAGACTCATTGAATATTAACAAGTTGACATATTCTGTTTTCACATGTGGCACTCCTGGGAATATCTGAAATGTAAAATTTATATTCTTGTCATAGTTGAGTTAGCAAATTTAACTAATGTAAACATCAGCTCAGAGCTTGCTGGGTGAAGCTGGTGAAACCCGCAGCCTCCACCAGCTTCCTGATCTCAAGTCTCAGTTGCTTCCTTTGCATGTGGGGAATTTTTGTGCTTAGGTTTCCCACCGGTCTGAGCTCTCCTCCGGTAGGAAGCTGATTGGTAGTTGCTGGATGACCTCTGATGTGAGCTAACCTAATTTGCCTGCTTTCAAAGCTAATTCCTGTCTCTGGGTTTTTTGGTTTTGTTTTTTTTCTTATCACTGTTATCTTTTATTTTTCTCAGCTTTTGTATGGGTTTTCCTGGGGAGCTACACATTCCAGTCAGTACTCTGAATTCTATCTCTGTCTGTGTTACATTATTTATACTATAGCCACAGTGAAAAACCTTGATAATTTCTTCCTCCATTCACCCTTTCTTATGTAAATTCCTAAGAACACATTTCCCTGTTGATAATGTGCCACTATGAGTTTCCCTTGTCGCCTTTCCCTGCCTTTTTCAGAAATATAATTTCATAGTTATTTGCTTAATGTCTGAGAGGGTGGGAAGGTCTATTATCAAAAAGGAAAACTTATAAATAAATGATGAAAAAGAGCTACTTACCATCCAGAGGGTGGTGCAAACAGTTTTCAGGGACTGAATTGGAGCTCACATGAGAAGAGGTACCAACATACTTCAGCTATCTGCTGACTATGTTTTTATGTGGTGAGACCACAACCGTGTATGTTCCACTGATGGGTGCTGGTAACTTTTTGGTAGACTTTGTGAATTGTTTCGGTGTGGGTTTTATATCTTATGATTAGCGGGACAATAGACTGGAAAACTCTTCTATTTTAGGGAATATATATAATAAAAGTGGAAAAATGAGAAGACAATTAGAATTATGAGGTTTATTTGGTTATAGAAAAAAATAATTGAAAGTAAAAAAGGTAAAAATAAGTAGGTACAAAATCTTGAAATGTAAATAAGTTGAAATTTGTGGGGAACATAGATTTTCATATGTTTGTTTAAAATGGATAGTAAAGAACCAGCTAGTTTCTAGGGTAGTGCAAAAAAAAAAAAAAAAAAAAAGGAAGAAATGATGGTATTATTCAGGTTAGATGTTGTATATTTTACTGTAGAGTTTGGTAAATTGCCAAGAGGCAAATTGGTGGGTTTGGGATTTTTAAGTAGCCTTTTACTGTTTCACAGGTGCTGGCAGAAGACATGAGACTCCTAGGTCAGGGAAAGAGGACTTTATCTACTCCTGGCACAGCAAGCAGCAAGTGCATTAGCGTATTTGCTTTAGTTCTTCTTGCCCCCAAGTCCCATAGAGGTGATGCAGTATGGTACAGATAAAGGTTGTACACATAGTGGGTTGCCGTTGGGAGCAAAACTGTTCTTTGTCCTGGTGGTGACTTTACCTCATCCCTTAAAGTTGCTCACTGCATACACTACCTGAGAATGACCCTGAGTAGAGCATGGTCAAGATCCTGCATTCCTGGTGCTCCCAAGAAGACATATATTAGTGTGAGAAACCCAAAGAGAAGTGTCTACCAACAGGTGCTATAAAGGATCAAGAAATACTCTTCTGTTTTTCTTAAGTTTTAGAACATGAATATGGTATTTAAGGAAAAATTAACTAAAGGAGATTTTAAAGGAGAAAATTCTATTGGTGAGGTTCAAACCATATATTTGTGTAACATAAAATTACGTAAAAATTATAAAATTTGTACCAAACATCATGTTACCAATGATGTCATTAACCAGCATTAAACAAGATTTGTTCTTGTGTAGTCCCCATGGGACACAGACATTAAATAGAAAAATTGCAAATTCTTTTATTAAAGCACTCCCTGTCTTAGATTTCAGAGTTCTAGTGTGGCTCAACTCCAGAGCAATGTTTACACAGAATAAAGATGAGCAATTTGAGGGTCTTATCCAGGTTAACAGGAGGAGTTTGCCAAGGAAAAAGTTAAGGGGCAGGGAGAGGGACTTGTTTCAGGCAGAGTAAACAACATGTACCAAAGTCCATAGACAAGAGAGGTTTGGGTATATTTAAAGAACAGAAAGGGTGGTGTGGCTGGAGCATAGAGAACCAGAGGGACAGTGGTGTAGAATAAAGCTGAAGAAGTTGGTTTGGGCAAGAGCAAGAAGGCATTTGGAATTTGTTCTAAAACAATAGAAAGCTATCAAAGGGTCTTAAGCACGGTGCTATGAGATTAGGGCTCAAGGAGCCCACTTCTCTCTCTGCCTGCCATGCCCCCCTGCTTGTGCTCATGCTCATGTGCTCTCTCTCTCTCTCTGACAAATACTGAAAATCTTTAAAAAAAAGTCTTAAAAAAAATGAGAATAAACCTCTGGTGCTCTGCAGGGCTGGGGCGGGGCACTGGTCTTAACTGGAGTGAGGGAGAGGTTGAGTTGGGAATTGGGACTCTAATAGCTTTTAAAACATTTTTTTTTTTAAAGATTTTATCCATTTGAGGGACAGCAAGAGAGAGAGAGAGAATGTGCATGCACTTGGGTGCACACTAGTGGGAGTAGAGGCAGAGGGAGAGGGAGAAGCAGACTCCCCACCGAGCAGGAAGCTGCTGTGGGATTCCATCCCAGGACTCTGGGATCATGACCTGAGCCAGAGGCAGGCGCTTAACTGACCAAGCCACCCAGGTACCTCTTGAACAGATTTTTAATCAGTCCTTCTGTTCCTAATACTTTCCCTCTTCCAGAAGTACTTGGTACTACCAATTTATTCTTTTGGAGATTTTGTCATGTAAATTGAGTTGTTTTTACTTTCCCATTGATTAGTATTCAGATTTCTGAGATCTGAGAAGTCATTTACCATAATTTTGTTATTGTTGTCTCCTCTTCTGGATTCTTTGTTCTATTGAATTTATACCTTAAAAGTCCTTTTACTGTCATATGGTGGGAGAATGTACCTATAAATATAAGTTCAGACCATAGCTTTGATAATTTGCATGAAGAGCTAGTGATTAATAATAGCTACAGTAGGTAATCTGCAAAGAAATGTCTGAAGTTTTAGTATAGCTATTTAGTCTATAAGAAGTGATAATGAAAATACTTTATTTTTTAAAAAATATTTTATTTATTTGACACAGAGAGAGAGATCACAAGTAGGCAGAGAGGCAGGCAGAGAGAGAGGGGGAAGCAGGTTTCCTGCTGAGCAGAGAGCCCGATGTAGGGCTCAATCCCAGGACCCTGGGATCATGACCTGAGCCGAAGGCAGGGGTTTAACGCACTGAGCCACCCAGGCACCCCTGAAAATATTTTAAATACCTTACAGTTGCATTCCAAATGCCAGGCACAGTGCTCCACTTTTGTATTAACACATTTAAACCTCATTCCAGCTTTGCATTTGGTACTATTATTACCACCTGCTCTATAGATGAGGAAATTGAGGCATAGAAAGATTATGGCACTTTTATATGGACAACACAACTAAACTAAGAAGTGGAGGAATAAAAATATGAATCTAGGTAGTCATGCTCCAGAACTCACACTCTTAACCAATGTGCTATACTTCTTCTATCTGCTGCTGGGGTTATCTCTTTTGGTTGAGATAAAGATTTTAATTTTCTCCTATCAGGAAGGATGATCCATTTTATTTTTCTGCTGCAATTTTTGTATCTCTTTATATATCACAAATAGTCTACAGATATAAAACTATTTTCCTTTTGGTGATTTAGCTGAAGATGAATTACTTGTTATCTTGGATTTTTCTGGCAGGTCTTAAAAGGCTCAATTTTCCCGAAACCCTTATACTATGGATATATTTTTGATAATCCACTTTCGTTGTGTGTTCATTTAGAATAAATTTTCAAAGACTACCTTCTGCTTCATTATACTGTTATCCAATCATTTTGTAAATTTCTGGCAAAGTGATGAGCTGTAGGAAAATGTTTCCTTTTCAGATTTTAAATAAATATTATCTTAAAAGGGGAATTACTCATATATTAGTATACTTAGAACATATGTTTCTTGAATTTATAGACCAATTCAGTTAGTTAGCTGGGTTTAGTCCTTTAAAAACATAAACAGGCTTTTTGTTTCTTTATTTTAGTAGGAGTTGGAAGAAAGATGTTAAGGACAAGCACCTAATTGTTTAATTTGCTGCCTGCATCGAGATGTGAACAAATAACTAACTTTATAAAATCAAACTTGATCAGCTTTAGGTTTTTTCACTCTCTTAACAATTTCAAATTATGCCTGAAAGAAAGAAGAATCAAGTTAGTTAATTTTTATAGTTATTAAATGAATTTTAACAATAATAGATGTAGTTATATTTAAATGTATATATACAAATATATTTTCTTGCCTTGTTTTTTAAGGATTTATTGTGGTGTGTTAAAGACATTAAAATTAATTATTAATTAAATATGGTTCTAGGATTTGTTTTATCTATTTACATAAAACAAATCCTAGAATCATATTTAATTTTTTACTTGACTTACAGATTTTATTCTTATTTCCATGACTGTAATATTCTTTCATCCTTGCCCATTTTTGCCTGTTTCCTATATTAAAATAGAGCTCTCTCATTTCTTCTTAGAATTTATCACTTATTCCTGTCCTGTCTTGTAAGAGTGATGCTTGGGATCCCCTCAATGTTTACATATTCATACCATATTTGAGGCACTGTTTGGTTTGTAGGTAAATGTGTGTTTTATTTTCCTGTTGGTAGATTTGTATTCTTTAAGAATGAGAGGCTATTTCCTAATTCAGGTCTTCTAGTCCTTTTTCCATTCATCAGTCCCTCTTATTATACCTTGGCTTCTAGAAGACAATCGATAAATGTTGACAGAGCAATTCCATAGAACAATCTGTCTAAAGTTCTTAATTATATGGGTCTTTATCATTTCTCATCATTTGTCCAGTTCTAATCAAGAGCAACACTAGACAGTGCTAGTCTTGATTCCACAATTCCTTGTTTGAGATTCATTTACAGCAAAACTGATGAAAGATGGAAAGTCATACCAAACTATGGTAGAACATAAGAAAGCACTGCCTTTGGGAAGAAGCCACATTCTTCCCTCAAGTTATCTAGCAGACAGTCCTCATTCACTCATCTCTATTACTTGATTTATCTTTTATGTCCCTTTATAGTTGGGCCATAGTTACATTGTATTTTATAATCTTCTCAATTCACAGCAGTTAGGATCAAGGGAATTTGGTTTAGTTTGGTTTTTAAATAGGATATTCTCGGTTGGAATTCTTTCAATACATTTTTAAAAAAATTCTCTTGAATTTTCTTTTCTAATTTAATAGAGTAGGTTTGCTGAAATAAGGACACTGTGCAAGAACCAGCTGTTTAGTTGAATATTTGAATTGACAGTGTAAAATTAAAAGTACAAACAAAAAGTATTGGTAAGAATTTATCTCTGCTTATTTTCCTTCTGATGAATTTTTGATTTTTTAAATTAGAATACTGACTTGAGGGAAAATACTGCATCCCAAACTGACTCCTAACATGTACAAAAGAATAATTCTCTGTTACACATCTGGCTATGATGATTTTCATACATTTCTTTTCATTTGATTATTTTTTATAACTTTTTTTAACTTTTGGAAAGGTTTATAAAGGAACTAATACAGAACAATGTTTTTAAATTTTCAGAAAGAAAATCTGTTAAATTCTTGGAGACTACAGATAATTTTGTTTCTTTTTTTTCCTTTATTGAATTGCTGAATTTTTTGGAGCTCAAGTTAGATATAAATATGGTAGGTTTCTTGGTTTCTCTTTTCTTTACTTTTTTTCTTAAAATAAAGATTTCATTTTATTTTATTTTACGATTTTATTTATTTATTTGACCGAGGGAGAGAGAGAACACAAGCAGGCAGAGCTGCCAGTAGGCAGAGGGAGAGGGAGAAACAGGCTCTCCATTGAACAGAGAGTCTGATGCAATGCAGAACTTGATCCCAGGATCTTGGGATCATGACTTGACCTTAAGGCAGACACTTAACTGACTGAGCCACCCAGGCACCCCTCTCTTTTCCTTCTTTATTATACTTTCATATGTCTGTATTTTCTTTTTTTAAGATTTTATTTATTTATTTGACAGACAGAGATCACAAGTAGAGAGGCAGGCAGAGAGAGGGAGAGGAGGAAGCAGGCTCCCTGCTGAGCAGAGAGCCCGATGTGGGGCTCAATCCCAGGACCCTGGGATCATGACCTGAGCTGAGGGCAGAGGCTTAACCCTCTGAGCCACCAAGGCACCCTTCATGTCTGTATTTTCTATGAGATATTACAAGCTAGGTTAAGATTTATTGATATGTTATAAGTTATGATCAAGATATTATTAAAGAATTAATAGTAACTGTGCACAGAGTGGTGGAGAAAACGAAAGAAACTATATATTCGAAACGTATTTGCTTACCTACATTATAAAAGAAAAGGTAGGGAAGGAAAGGGAGGGATAAATTGTGTAAAAGAAAGTTAAAAGAGATGAGGAGGAAAAAAATGCTAAGAGAATTAACCTGCATGGAGATACCTGATTATGTATTTGCTTCTGTTTCAATTTATTTATTTTACTTGTTCTTTTCTCATTGAATTTTAAACTTCCAGAAAATGGGGGCCATTACTTCCGCTGCCTTTTCAACTCCTCCATCCTAATAGTGTCAACTCAATTATCCATAGAGAGATTATCTGCTTTGTGTTTTAGCCTTTGCAAATACAGCTTTCAAGTTCTTATTGACATAAGTAAACAAAGAGGGTGATAAAGACTTTTTGAGTCATTTCACTATTTCATGCATAGGCTTGTTTACACTCCTGCGTAGCTTGGCTCTTAGATCAAACTATTCATTGTCCATCTTTATTGTAGAGTCAGAAAGGATTGGTTATCTTTCATATTTTTCCCAATAAATAAATAAATGGGTATTTACAATAAAAGTTTTTTTCCTGGTGGATTTATTTGTCTTTAAATTGACTTTTAGCCCTAGCCTCTCCCACCTATCTTTCACTTAGGGCTAAAGATCAACCCAATGTACTGTTCTTCTGTATTTAGAGCTATAGAACCATGCCTGGATCCCTGATATTCAGCTGACTATCTTAGAGACTTGAAAAATCTTTAGACATCAAAGACAGCTTTTTTTTTCTCTTTTTTTAAGATTTTATTTATTTGAGAGAGAGAGAGAGAGAAAGAGAACGAAACCATGAACGGGGGCTGGGGACAGGCAGAGGGAGAGGGAGAAGCAAACTCCTGGCTGAGCAGGGAGCCCGACAAGAGGCTCAATCCCAGGACCCTGGAATCATGCCCTGGGCCTAAGGCAGACGTTTAACAAACTGAGCCACCCAGGCATTCCTCAAAGACAGCTTTAATTGAGATACACTATCCATACATACAAGCTGGATAAGTATTTTAGAAGGTTTTTCAGTAAGAGTTGAAACATTAATTTTCTGGTTTTCTCTTAAATATCTACTTAGCAAGCTCTAACTATAATCTTCTTCCCAACACAAAAGAATAACAAACATAGCAAGTTTAAAGAAAAACAGTTTTTGTTTAAACCTGCTTTAGAAAAATCTGAGATGAACATAGAACATGAAGCAATGATCAGCAAAGAGCTAAGAAGGATAATTGAGCAACTTCAGTTCATTAAATAGTTGCTATATGTGTTGTCTAAAGCATTGTCAATTCCAGAAAATTAAACATTATCCTATTCAAATGTAGGTACTAAAATATATTTCTGTTCTGTTGTTCAATGTATATAATTGTCATGGCTCATAGGAGTCTTTATTTAATGACTTGCTATTTCCTTTACCGTAGAGGGAGCTCCTTAAAATCAGAGCCCATTTCTTTGAGCTCTGCATCTTGGAGATTTAATCCAACTTCAGGAATATAGTAGATACTAAACAAGTGTCAGATGAATGAATCAGTTTGTGAGCTGTGAATGTTTCTGGGTGTTATTTCTTTGTTTTTTAGGGGGGAATTTCAGGTTTAAAAATTAACAAATAAGGAAATGTTGACCAGGATATGCTTTAACATGTAAACATCTTGGTCATTAGTTTCTCATTTCTGAGGAAAAAATGTGGGCATCACATAAACTTTTTTCATAACTTTGCTGTTTTTCTCATTTAAAAGGCAAATGTGTTAAGTAAATTTTAAATGTCAGATGATAACATTATTTATTTAATACTTTGTCCTTTTTTTTTTTTAATCTTCCTTTCTTTTCTTTTCAAGATTTTGTATATTTATTTGACAGAGAGAGTGAGAGAGCACAAGCAGGGGGAGCAACAGAGGGAGAAGGAGAAGGAGGGAGCCCAATGTGGGGCTTGATTTGATCCCAGGACCCTGGAATCATGACCTGAGCCGAATGCAGACGCTAAACTGCTGAACCACCCAGGCGCCCCACTTAGTACTTTTTAAAGGCATTCACACACATTGTTAAGTTCTATCCTGACAACAACCTGAAGGAGGTATAGGTGAGAAAACTGAGGAAGAGATTTATGCCAAAGCTTCTAGATTTAAAACCTAGGATCTGGAACTTTTGAATTTCTAGTTCAATGCTATTTTGTATTTACCATATAGACACTTTTAAAATTATTTCTTGTTTCTTATTGTATTAGTTTGCTAGGGCTGCTGTAACAAAGTACCACAAAGTGGGTCACTGTGGTAACAGAAATTAATATTGTCTTCATAATTCTGGAAGCTAGAGTCTGAATTTGTAGTGTTGGTAAGGTAGTTCCTTTTGAGGGCTGTGAGGGAAGGATTTGTCCAGGCTTCTCTCTCTCCATCTTCTCCCTGTGTTTCTTTACATCATCTTCCTTCTACATGTGCCTCTCTGTCCAGATTTTCTCTTTTTATAAGGATACCAGTCATATTGAATCGGGGGCCCTCATTTTAACAAATTATACTTGCAACAACCTAGTTTCCAAATAGGGTCATATTCTGAATTACTGGGGCTAGGATTCCAACATATCTTTTGGGGAGGGGTTTACTATTTAATCGATAACACTTAACTTCTAGTAAAAGAAGTCTGACTGAAGATGTAGACTTTTTTTTCCCCTAGTAACTTAATAGAAATTTCTCATTTGATCATCACTGTGCTGCTACCTGTCAGATAAAATTAATTTAATATCAGTGGAAGGCATTTGTGACCAAATCATCCCTGTTGTGGTTCTTTTTTTTAAAAATATTTTATTTATTGGGGCACCTGGGTGGCTCAGTGGGTTAAGCCTCTGCCTTCGGCTCTGGTCGTGATCCCAGGGTCCTGGGATCAAGCCCCACATCGGACTCTGCTCAGCAGGGAGCCTGCTTCCTCCTTTCTCTCTGCCTGCTTCTCTGCCCACTTGTGATCTCTGTCTGTCAAATAAATAAATAAAATTTTAAAAAAATTTAAAAAAATTTTTAAAAAAAATTTTTAAAAAATTTTATTTATTTATTTGACAGACAGAGATCACAAGTGGGCAGAGAGGCAGGGAGACAGAGAGGAAGGGAAGGAAGCTCCCCTCTGAGCAAGAGCCCAACTTGGGCTGATCCCATCCCAGGACCCTGGGATCATGACCTGAGCTGAAGGCAGAGGCTTTAACCCACTGAGCCACCCAGGTGCCCCCCATGTTGTGGTTCTCAGAGCCATCAAATTATCCAGTGATTAGTTTGTGGAAATTTCCATATTTATAATTCTATTTCCCCGGAATTTTCTTATGTTAGAATACACAAAGTTAACTGAGAACTAAGCACTTCTCTTGGGGCTAATCTCTTAAAGTAAATCTATCTGTCACTTCATGTTCCAGCTGTTCTCTTGTGCATCTAAATGGCCCCACTTCCCTTGAGGACTTAGGCAGATGATAGAAGAGTCTCTGAAGGAAAGTTTAGGTTAATCATATTATCAAGTAGCTAGTTGTTTGTTTGTTTTTTAAAGTTATTCCATAAACAAATGGTGAGAAGACTTCTTGAACAGGAAGATTCAGAGGGAGTCAGTGAGCTCTTTACTGTTATTTAGATAAAATCCTGGTTAACTAGAACTTGGGTAACTGGACTATTTAGTGTGAGTCCCTGCCCCATCAACACAATGCTTTAAAAAGGAAGAAGTAAGTTACACAAAATAAAGGCTGTTCTGGATCACTGGACATTTAACCAAATCACTTATATGTTAAATGTATTATAATATGTATAATCATCATCACCATTATTTTAAGGATGGGCCAAGGATTAATATTGAAGTAAATGGTGATTTTGAGGCAATGGAGGGTTCTTGGTTATACACACAGGTTAGCTTTTTGTACTTACTGAAACTGAAACTTCTAACATGGGCTTTGTAAAACAAAGAGCACTAGATTAGATTCATGCACTTGGGTTCTTGCCCTGATTCAGTTCCTAGTTGAATAACCTTGGACAAGTAATTTCACCTTTCTAGGCTTCCTCCTTTATCTGCAATGAAAGATTTGCAGGTTCAGCTATGAAACTTTATGATTCTGTGTAATAATTTGAGTGCTGACTCTATTGAAGGTTAGTGCAGGTTTCCAAGAAGGAAGAGAAACGTTCCTTGCCTTCAGAAAGGTTATAGTATAGATAGATGGAAAGCTGTGTTATGTGAAAAGTTGAATAGTAGCATAAAGTAATAATATGAGGTGTAATATTAATACATACTGTGAGTGATGTGGACTGTAAGCTATGCATTCTGGGATGGGTGAATACATATCTGTGGAGTAGAATCATCTGAAAATAACTGCACAGAACTGGGGATTGAACTAATTTCAGGAGGCTGTGTTGACCATGCACAAAGGGAAAAGGACAGGGGAATATCTCAAGCGAAAATGTAGAGGCTGGAGCTGGAAGTGATATTGACCCGAAACAAGTCAGTTTGTCTTTAAATTACAGCACAGACTCATCATGGGGATGTTTGGTTCCCAGCAGGTACAATTTAGGATGTTTTAGTACTTAAAAGTTTTACTTGGTAAGAGCATTTGTGGTCAAATAATTTAAAGATTTCCCCTATCGTTTGGCAGTATAAAAGTCAGGAATAAGAAGCAACTGAAGGAAGGACTAAGAAAAATTCTGAAGTAAAAGGCAGTGGTTTTAAGTAATTGGTTTTTAGAGTTGTTGATTAGTTGGATCTAATTAGGATACATTTAATTGTCTTAATGTGTTTATGGTTTTTAAATACTAAATTGTATGTGTGTATGTGTGTATGCATATAAAGCCTGAAAAACAGTGGGTTTTTATGTAATGTAAGTAGTAAAGCTGAACAGTGATAGCGTGGCAAGGAACTGGGAGCTGGTGATGGTATTTCATTATGACCTGCAGGTAACTGGGAAAGCATACTTAAGATTACATTTTTCATAGGAGTTAGTGAACTGGAGATTGTGAAAGCCTACCATACTCTTCACACATTGTAATCATGCCATCATTAGTTATATACCACAGTGGAAGAAGTCAGGAAGGAGAACCAAGAGCACCAGATAACTAAGGAGAACCCCCAACCCTCCACCTCATTACTAGGTAGCATAAATACCAGTGCTGCTTTGTGACAGCATTGGCCATGTGACCATTGGCTCAGATTTCCTGGCTTTTTGTCTGGCTTAGGTAGTCACTCCCTGCCTCAGCTCTCAGTTCTGTTCACATGTCTAAGAAACTAAAACAGCAGGAAAGCTCCATAACCAGTACTCTTGGCATTTATTCATTTTAGGTAGCACATATTTTCAGCTATACCACATTATATTTACTATACAAGAAAATACAATAAACGAAATATAGAATTTGTCAATGGGTACTAGGAAAAACCCGACACCAAATTCTGGATCTGTGGATTAAAAAAAAAAAAAAAAAAAACAACCCACAAAACTTACTTATTTAAAATAAACCGAAAGAGGCCTGGGTGGTTCAGTCAATTAGCCTCTGTCTTCTGTTCAGGTGATGATCCCAGGATCCTGGGATTGGGCCCCACGTTGGGCTCCCTGCTCAGTGGGGGAGTATGCCTCTCCCCTCTCCCTGTGCCCCTCAGCCCACTCATGCTCTCTCAAATAAATAAATAAAATCTTAATCAATAATAAAATTAACTGAAGGATAATCTGAAATGAGATGACTTTATTAGGCTCCTTTGAGTTTTTTTTTCCTCTTAAGAGAAATCCAATGTTTTCTATTACTAGAAAGATAAACACAAGGCTCAGACTCAATATTTAACAATTAAGTGAAAGAGGAATTGAATTTAAACAATTTAATTTAAAAATAATCATTTTTAGCTCTTTTCCTGGAAATATATTTTGTGTTTCCTTCTGGGCCTCCTTAGATAAACTGATGGGCTTCTCCTGTTTCAAGGAATCACCCTATCAGTGCCAAGTTCTGTGTGCTCAGCTGATGGATACTGCAGATTATGGTTTACAATGCCTGAGCTTTGGGGATCTCCTTTGGTTGCTGGTACTACGTGTATATTCTCTCATTACGGCTGCATATGTTTTGTCATGGCTTACTATCATCAAAATAACTTGTATGTTCTCAAAGCTCACTTTTAAATCTAGTTTTTAAACTTCTATTACATTATTTAATTAATTTTAAAAAGCTAGGTAAACACTGAAGGTTTTTATAATTTAATGGGCAAACCGCTTTACCATTTAATCCTTAATTAAATATTGAACCACTCTAATAAAGTAGTCACTACACAAAGAATACTGAATAAGAAATTTGGGGGAAAAAGGAGGAGGGAGAAAAATCCCAAAATCTCTCATTAAAATGATCAGCTTGTCTGTGGTAGTAAACAGTAGGGACTATGTATAAATATCTGATCTTATTCCTGGTAATTGGCAGCCTGGGTACATTAAGGTTTCGTCATAGCATGAGAAATCAAAGTTCTTTAATCTAGTAGTCCAATATGAGATGTTAATGGCAGCTTGGAGTAGGTCACAGATCTCTTAATTGGCTAACAGCTGTGAAGCTATATTGT
The DNA here is from genome assembly GCA_004024625.1 of Mellivora capensis. Classification (NCBI taxonomy): domain Eukaryota; kingdom Metazoa; phylum Chordata; class Mammalia; order Carnivora; family Mustelidae; genus Mellivora; species Mellivora capensis. The sequence goes on from PISX010017573.1 coordinate 26,178, forward strand.
AGCTGTTTAAGGGGATATAATGGAAAGGCAAAAAATAAATGATCTATCCTCCTATAATAAAATGACAGAAAGATGTAGTGACCCAGTTTGAGTTGGCATTTGGGTCATGTGACATAAGGGGTTCTTACTACTGGGATTGAGCACCAGAGAGCTCATGCTCAAAAGGCTGGATGAAAGAATAAAATGATAACCTCAGTTAAATAAAAGAGCATTCCTGCATTTGTTCAGAACTTACTGGCATTGTGTTTCATATACTTTGTATTTTCAGATTCCTATTTTAGAACTTTCATTGCTTTGCTTCTATTGCTTTGCATGAAAGCCCTGTATATAAGTAGGAGTGAGTAGTAGGAAGAATCTTTCTATAGCTTTTGTCTGCCTCTAAATATTGCAAATCTTTTATTATTATTAAAAAATTATATTGATTTCTTTCAATGTTTGTTATATTAGTCTCCTATATCTTTATTCCTAATCATCCCTATTAATGATACAATTAAGTTTTAATCCTCTGTGAAAACATTAATTACTATGTAAATTGGTGTTCTAGGAGAAAAGGGTTCAGAGGTCAGATGGGTTTATGAAATGGTACATACTATATCTCTTTTTAGAGATTTCTAATGCATATTATAATGTCAAAGACCTTGAGAATTGCTGTAGTAAGTAATTATGTTAAGTCCAGAGTTTTTTTGGAAGCCAATGGTAGAATGAAGTGACAAGGATATCTAATGCCTTAGTACTTTTGTATTTTGGAGGGCTCGTTTTGATAGGACTAAAATGAAAAGCCTTTTTAGCCTAGTCAAAAAGTTCTTTTTCGGGTGAGGGGAAGAGATAGGGTGGTTGGGTTATGGACATGGGGGAGGGTGTGTGCTATGGTGAGTGCTGTGAAATGTGTAAACCCGATGATTCGCAGACCGGTGCCCCTGGGACAAATAATACATTATATGTTAATAAAAATAATAAAAAAAACAGTTCTTTTTCATTTGAGACATTTTTAGTGAAATCATTTATTTATTTATTTTTATTTTAAAAGATTTTATTTATTTATTTCTCAGAAAAAAGGAGAGCGAGATAGTGCACAAGCAGGGAGAGCCACAGGCAGAGGGAGAAGCAGGCTCCCGGCTGAGCTGAAAGCCCTATGCGGGACTCAATTCCAGGACCCTGGGATCATAACCTGAGCCTAAGATGCTTAACCCACTGAGCCACCCAGACGCCTCTAGTGGAATCATTTAGCACAGTGTTTGGTACATAGTAGATGCTTAATAAAGAAAATAATTTTTGTTCAGATTGACCAGGAGAGACCGTGAAATACCAAGACTTAAGAATTAGATTGGGCTCTTGTAGTGTTTAGCATTTCTGTGGAATCCTCCTTCCTTAATTGCTCCAGGAAATAGTTTTCACAAACTATTCCTCTGGTTTTTGTCTGGCTTCATGTATAGGGTTGGAAGGTTGGAGGTGGGGAGACTCAGGAGCAGGGAGACCCAGGATGTTAGGAATTCTGAAATCCTGAGCTGTGCCAGGGGTTATAATAAAGGTTCATCTATGGCAGATTTTTCTTTTCATCCTCTGCATGTATTTTATTTGTGCCCATATAGGTCACAGCTGAAGGTGCTGCTAGATTGGAAATAATCAGGCCAATTGAATTTACCACCATATTATTCTGTTTTACTTTAGAAATCCTGAAGGCTTTTACATCTTGGAGGGGTATATTTCAGCCTTCTTAAGTCTTGCTCAAAGGAGAATGAACTATATTTTCATAGTGTAGTTAAGTTTGTCTGTTTGTCAGTATATCAAAAGTACTTACCACAGTAACAGTAGTTACTATTTTAACCACAGTATGCCAGGCATTGTGCTAGGCATCTTACGTAGATGATCTGTAATTGTCACAGCACCCCCAAGTGATAGTTGCTAGATGTTCAATTTTGTAGGCAAGATATGATCTCTGAGAAATTGATACCATTTTTGTTGCAGTTCTTCCCATAAAATTGTCTATAATTCATTATTCTAAATTTGTTTTTAAAGCCTATAGTGAAACTCTAATAGATTGGAGAGTAACATAGGGGGAAAAAACCTACTTATTAACTTTTAAAATTCACCCTTATTTTTACTTATTTAAATATTTTTATTTTTTTACTGACCTATTGGATTAATCATTTTTTTGGCTTCTTGTTTTGTATGTGTCTTGCTTAGAAGTAACCCAGTGGAACACAAAGATGCTTGCTGAGATCAAGGAATGTATCTGTTTTTCCCCCATTGCTTTTATTGAGAGTGAGTTAGGCAGGGACAGGGCTGTGCCAGTTGTTGCAGAGACCAAGATTATTGAGAGAGTGTAAATCTGTGATGGTGGGATTATTAGCTCCCCGTCCTGCTGCCATTTTAGGCAAAACTAGCGGCACTAGAGAGCTGCCTGGGAGTTCTTAGTGATTTTTTCAGTGGATTTTTTTCTTCTTCTTTTTCTTTTCCTTTCTTCCCTTCCTTCCTCCTTTCCTCCCTCCCCCACTTCCTTCCTTCCTTCCTTTCCTTCCTTCCATGTGGGGAATTACAGATTGGCTATCCAAAGTAGTTGCATTGAACATTCAGTAAGAAAGACCGACACTACATCTTACATGATCATACTTAGCAATTACTGGACTGTTGCAATATTTTTCTTGTTTTGATCTTGAATCTTTCTCTGTCTCAAATAAACAATGTGTCATGAATAAGGACTTTGTAACTAACAAGGTGTTATATTAGTTTAGTTTGCTAAACTAAGGGATGCCAATGTCAAAGTACTAAACCTATTAAAGCAGAATTATTCTGCCAAATCCTAGAAGCTTAAATTATGTGCCAGTGCTCCCTTTGCTTTATTATTCCTTGAGATTATTCCTGGCAGACTAAAAGTTGTAAAGATTTGTCAGATCCTACTCTCAACCATTGGCTATTTCATTTTTTTATAAGTTGCACTGTGGAGTTTGTCGTTTTATTATTTTATTGGAATTTGGCAAAAGGCTGAACAGTTTAAATGAATGACTTTTCTTCTCTTCCCTCCAGCCTTTCCTTATTGCTGGAAATGAGTTACTTGTGAAAAAATAGAACAACTTTTTGTGTTCACTTACTTACCATTTTGTTTTGAGCTAAATAGTGCCATTAAAAAAACTGGTATGAATTAAGAAATGTGGAATAGGTAGAACATTCAGATGAAAAATATTTATTAGATACCTGTAATGTACACAGCATTATATACTATATTTGGCCACCTATTTTATTGTTTGCATATAAAGTGGAAGAATTAAGGTGAGTATGCTAAAAAATCTTGAATTTTATTTTGACTATAATCTGATTTTTATGGTTGGTATATTAAAAATCTTTTGCTTAGCTGGTGCAACCGCTCTGGAAAACAGCATGGAGGTTCCTCAAAAAGTTGAAAATAGGTGGGACGCTTGGGTGGCTCAGTTGGTTAAGCGGCTGCCTTCGGCTCAGGTCATGATCCCAGCATCCTGGGATCGAGTCCCGCATCGGGCTCCTTGCTCGGCAGGGAGTCTGCTTCTTCCTCTGCCTCTGCCTGCCACTCTGTCTGCCTGTGCTTGCTCTCTCACTCTCTCTCTCTGGCAAATAAATAAATAAAAAAAAAAATCTAAAAAAAAAAGAAAAAGAAAATAGAGCTACCCTATGACCCAGCAATTGCACTGCTGGGTATTTACCCTAAAGATACAAACGTAGTGATCCGAAGGGGCATGTGCACCCGAATGTTTATAGCAGCAGTGTCTACAATAGCCAAACTATGGAAAGAACCTAGATGTCCATCAACAGATGAATGGATAAAGAAGATGTGGTATATATACACAATGGAATACTATGCAGCCATCAAAAGAAATGAAATCTTGCCATTTGCAATGACGTGGATGGAACTAGAGGGTATCATGCTTAGTGAAATAAGTCACTGGGAGAAAGACAACTATCATATGATATCCCTGATATGAGGAAGTGGAGATGCAACATGGGGGGTTGGGGGGGTAGGAAAAGAAGAAAAGAAACAAGATGGGATCGGGAGGGAGACAAACCATAAGTGACTCTTAATCTCACAAAACAAACTGAGGGGTGCTGGGGGGAGGGGGAGAGGGAGAGGGGGGTGAGGTAATGGACATTGGGGAGGGTATGTGCTATGGTTAGTGCTGTGAAGTGTGTAAACCTGGCGATTCACAGACATGTACCCCTGGGGATAAAAATACTTTATATGTTTATAAAAAATTAAAAAAAATCTTTTGCTTTACGTATATTATTTTTGTAGTTCGTTCATAATTCTATGCTAGTCATAGTTTGATTATTTTAAATAGTCACATAAATTTACTGGTATCATCTTAAACTTTTGAGGAGATATAATATCTGGAAAGAGAAATTGGAAATAAAAATTGATTGGGATATAAAACAATATAAAGAACTTATCTTTATAAGAATATATAGATGATTTTTAAATAAATAATTTTACTTGAGGGGCAAATAATTATGGTTATATTTTTATAATATCAATATTTGTTCATTTGATACATTTTCTTCTATCATCTTAATGTATCATTTGGATATTTGAGTAATTATTACTAGATTTAAGGGATTTATACTTATAACAATAAAATGTTATAACTCAGTGTTTTATCTTGCCTGTTTTGAGAACTGTATTTCTTTTTTAAGAATGTTTAGTGGTGGGTACCCGGGTGGCTCAGTGGGATAAAGCCTCCGCCTTCAGCTCAGGACATGATCCCAGGGTCCTGGGATTGAGCCCCGCATCCGGCTCTCCACTCAGTGGGGAGCCTGCTCCCCCCCACCCTGCCTGCCTCTCTGCCTACTTGTTATCTCTGTCTGTCAAATAAATAAATAAAACCTTTAAATAAATAAATAAATAAATAAATAAATAAATAAAAGAATGTTTAGTGGTTTCCAGAGCAATAAACAGCAGCATTGGGACCTTAAGTCTTGCTTCACTTTATTATTCAAAATCTCTTTCTAAGTACTTCATGAGACAATAAGATTAAAAATATTTGGGCCAGTAATCATGGTTGTTAACTATCATTTTTACCTTTTTGTGCTTCATTTCTTGAAACTGGTTTTATTTCAAATGATGTTAATCTAATTAAAATAGAAGATCAGGCAAATGATATTAATGAAGCATTCCATGTAAGTAAATACTAGGTTGTAAATTCCAGTCATAGTCTGTTGTAATAAAAACATACTTAAGAATATAACTATTTGTGGGAGCACCTGGGTGGCTCAATCGGTTAAGTGACTGTCTTAGGCTCAGGTCATGATCCCAGGGTCCTGGGATCCAGCTCTAAATCAGGCTCCCTGGGAGCCTGCTTCTCCCTCCCTTTTTTCCCCTCTCCCTGCTCCTATGCTCTCTCTCTCTCTCAAGTAAATGTAGTCTTAAAAAAAAAAAGAATATAACTATTTGAGTGAATGAAATAAGTGGAACAAAAAATGATCAATTTGAATAATTTAATCTGAAAAGTTTTATACTATAGTTAGTCTTCTTTCTCCCTTGCTCCTCAGTTTTATATAGAAAAATATTATCAACTCTTTATTTTTCTGTCTGATTAAAATTGAAAGCATTTATCACATTATCTTGTAGTGTTACCAGTGAAAGATGACTTAACATCTCAAGTTTTAACTGGACAGACTTAATTTTTGACAGCATGTCCTGGGTAGATAGGGTTTTAGCCAAGGATAAGTTAGGATTATTCAGAAAGGAATCCCCACTTATGTCATATAATGTGAAGGATAAAGAAGGCCCCTTTCTTCTAGATTTCTGAAGTGTCCTGCATTCTCCCTTAACTAATATTAGGCAGAAGCTCATGATGAGTGAGGACTCTTGGGGATGTTGGGCTTTTCTCATCCCGTGTCCCCCCATTTTCTTTTTTTTAAAAAATAGATTATTCATTCATTCATTTGAGAGAGAGAGAGAGAGAGAGAGCATGAGTTGGGAGGAGGGGCAGAGACAGAGGGAGAAGCAGAATCTCTGCTGAGCAGGAAGCCTGCTGAAGGATTTGATCCCAGGACCCTGACATTCTGACCTGAGCTGAAGGAAGATGCTTAAAGTGTGTCACATGCTGGCTACAGGATAAAATGCTGAACAGGACATGCCAGGCACCTGTTCTTCAGCAGCTTATGGTTTTATCTCTCCATATTTTTATTTAGTAGTATAGGAAAATATGAATGATGGAAAATATGAACTCTTCATGTTGCCCTCAGTGTTGAAGTACAGAGAGATATTCCTAAAGAGATAATATTATAAATTTTTTTGAAGATTTTATTTACTTATGGAGAGAGAGAGAGAGAGAGAGCGAGCAAAAGCGCACGAGAAGGGGCAATAGGGACAGAGGCAGAGGGACAAGCCGACTCCCCAGTGATCAGGGAGCCCAATGTGGGACTAGATCCCAGGACCCTGGGATCATGACCTGAGCCCAAAGCAGACACTTAACCGACTGAGCCAATGAGTGCCCAGAAAATATTATAAATTGTAATTACATTCCCAGATGATACCCATAATATAGTTGAATTATGGAACTAACAATATTATGGTTTCCCTTCTTCTTCTTTTTTTTTTTTGAAGATGTGAGTTCCAACTATGAATCTAAAATTTAGAGAATCTATTTAGCTTTACAAGCAATTCCCATGACCAGGAGAATGTTCCTCCTCTTTTTTTTTCTTTCTGACTTCCATACCCCTAAACAACAGGGAGTGTTTCCATTTCTTCTCCCAGCTCATTGACAGTAGAGGACATTTCTTTACTTCCTGTGGTAGAGGCGATGTCAATAGGAGAATGAGTAATTTCTGCAGCTGTGATGGGAAGGAGATATGGACTAATGGAAATTAGGGAAATGGGTGAAGTAACTGTAGCTGGAGACATATACATGGAAGACCATTCTAGAGATGGAGAATCTTTGGCACCTAGAAAAGGAAGGATGGGAGTTCAGGGGAGCTGAAATAGTATTGGGATGGGGCCAAATTGGCCTGAAAAGAGTGAGGTAGAGTAAGTTGGAGAGTAGATGGTAGAACAGGAACTGGACGGGAATGTTTAACAAGAGGTGCACAAAAGGGAGCTGGAATCTTGGCAGTTAGCCTAGCCAGGGGGTTGAATTTCTCAGATGTGGCAGGTTTGCATGATTGACATTGGCAAGTCAGATTCTGCCTATACACCGTTTCCTTTTTTTTTGACACTTTTTTTTTTTGTGATATCATTAGGAAATATTTAAATGTCCATTGAACACATGGATTGGTTTTTAAAAATGTTGCTTTTATGCACTTGAAATTCTTTTATTAAATTTTCCTTTAAATTACATAATCTTTGAAATATTTAAAAAGATAAATATTGTATCATTTAGCATAAACTAAAAACAGTATAAAATAAATTCTGTTAAAAGAAAAAAACCACTATTAAATAAGAAAATATGCCAAGTAAGCCTCTTTTAATCGAGGTAAAGAGAGAAGTAATTTCTAGCAATTATATGGTTAGTTTACATTAACCATCCATTTTTGCATATTGTCTACTGTTTAGAGCCATGAGCATAGTAATTATATATATATATATATTTTTAAAGATTTTATTTATTTATTTGACAGAAATCACAAGTAGGCAGAGAGGCAGGCAGAGAGAGAGGAGGAAACAGGCTCTCTGCGGAGCAGAGAGCCCGATGTGGGGCTCGATCCCAGGACCCTGGGATCATGACCTGAGCTGAAAGCAGAGGCTTTAACCCACTGAGCCACTCAGGCGCCCCATAGTAATTATATTTTTAAAAAATTTCTGTCCTGCTAATTCCAACATTCTTGCCATATCAGATTTTAGTTCTGATGCTTGTTCGGTTTCTTCAAACTATGTTTTTTGCCTTTGGTATGCCTTGTAACTTTCTGTTGAAAGGTGGACATGGTGTGTTGGTGTAAGGAACTGTAGTAAATGTGTTTAGTAATATAGTGGAAAGATGTGTGAAGGCAGCTGGGAGGGTGGAGACATTCTCTAGTCCTAGGATTAAGTCTGAGTCTTTTGTTGAGCCTATGCCTCTGGACTATGAAGGTCCCCAGGGCTTCTCAGGATGATTGCCCCCTTAGCTGGTGCAGGCTGCCTAGAGGAGGCTGGAGTTTTGTATTTCCCTCCCCCTACATGGAAGGAAGGCTAGAGCTGGCTGGAGTTGGGTATGTCATTTACCCCAGGTATGTTAGGCTCTGAAGAAACTCAGCAGTTTAGGCTGTAGCCAAATAGTTTCTCCTGAGAACAGGCCTTTTAAAGGTTAATAGAGGTTCAGTCAGTAGAGCATACAACTCTTGATCTTGGAATTAAAAATTTGAGCCCCACACTGAGTGTAGAGATTACTTAAAAATAAAATCTTAAAAAAAAGAAAAGAAAACTTGAATCCTCAGTGTATTTAAAAATGGTTGCTTTCCCCTTTCCTCCCATGCCAGAAGCATGAGGAGATTTTTCTCGGATAGTCACAGGTTGGGCTCATGGAAATAAAACTCACCATAATGTAGGAGCCCCCTATGCCTGGGTTCTCTGGAGTTTTTCTCTCTCAGATTTGTCTACTCTGAGCCCCTAGCCATTTGTCAGTTATAGTTCAGGTTTTTCTACACAGGCCCTGGTTCCTGAGTAGGTTCCTCCTCAGGGATTTCTGCTCTGATTAGGAATATTTTTCTATATCTGTCTGTCTGTTTGTACAGTTTGGCCGGGAGTAGTTTGCTCTGTGACCTCTCCTCTCTCACAGATCTAAGCAGAGTTGCTGATTTTTCACTTTGTTCAACTCATTAAGATGGAGTGAAGACTTCTAAGTTTCTTACTTGCCAGAACAGAAATGAAAAGTTTGATAGGCAGCTTTTTATGCTTTGAAGGCACATTAATTTTATAAATAAGTTACCTGCCTCTTTTACTGAAAGTGGAAGTATCAGAATACTGGGGGAAAGGAGAGTAGACTTGAAAGGAAGAGCACTATACTAAGACTGAAATAAACTTGAGAAACAGATGGAAAGTTGTACTTTTTAATCCGTATTTCAGTGACTGAATGACCTTGTATAAATTTTGAAATCTTCCTGGGTATAAAATGTCTTTGACTTGCTGTGAGGATTAATCAGATGGACTTTTCTCCTTTCCTTTTTTTTTCTCTTCTCTTTTTTCCTTTCCCTTTCACCTCCCTCCCTCCCTTCCTCCCTTCTTTCCTTCCATTCTACTAACACCTTCTTTCCTTCTACTAACACCTGCGCAGAGACAAGAGACATGCCAAGGCTGCAAAGATGATTAATAATTTTTTCAAGTCTCAAATTCTTAAAGAGAACCTAGATACAGTATTCTGTGGTAATTATTTATTTGCACTATTTCTTTTTTCTTTTTTTTTTTTTTTTTTGAGAGAGAAAAAGGGAGAGAGGAGGAAGGAGCAGAGGGAGATAGAAAGAATCTTACACAGGCTCCATGCCCAGTGTGGAGCCTGATGTGGGGATCGATCTTACAATCCTGAGATCATGACCTGAGCCAAAATCAAGAGTTGGACACTTAACTGACTGAGCCACCCACATGCCCCTATTTGCATAATTTCTGTAATAAAGGCACAATGATGTCACAGAGAGAAAGGAAGGAAAACTTAGAGAGGAGATGGTGGTCAGGAAAGGTTTCACAGTTAAGACACATTGGATTAAACTTTTCAAGGAGAAAACCATTTTTCTGGTTTAACAGGAGGGAAGAAGTCCATGCATTGGTATTGTACAAAGACAGGTAGCTGCGTAGCAATGCTATCCGTTCAGAGAAGTCTTCCATTTGGTTTCCACATGGGTGTGCTAGCAAATTAGCACACACAAAAAGTTGAGTTAGCAAATCTGGGCAGGCTATGTTTGCCATGGTGAGCTATCTGGCCTTTCTCCTGTAGTTATGAGAATCCACTGATGATCAGGGAAGCAACTTTAAGAGATTGAAGGCTAGTAATGATCTTTTGACTTCACTGTGGAGAGGAGTGAGGATGGGGGAAAGGAAGACCGGTTCAAATACTATTACAGTAATCTGGGAAACTGGCAGGAAAGGGCATTGCCAGAGAAAATAATGTATGAGTCATAGACTTCAGGATCTAGAATCTGTAGTGACTGATTGCGTATCAGGCAAAAGTAAGGAATTGAGGAATGACCATCAGTTTTTTGGTTTGGAGAGCTGAATGGATATATGCCATTAAAGAGGAAGAAGAGGGGCACCTGGGTGGCTCAGTTGGCTAAGCTCAGGTCATTATCTCAGGGTTCTGGGATTGAGCCCTGCATCGGGCTCCCTGCTCAGTGGGGAGTCTGCTTCTCCCTTTCCTTCTCCCTCTGCCCCTCCCCCTGCTTGTGCTCTCTCTCTTTCTCTCTCTGTCAGATAAATAAAATCTTAAAAAAAAAAAAAAAAGGAAGAAGAGAAAGGATTATGGCCTTTAAGTTGCCTGGGGAGAAATCAGGTAGATGTGCCCAGTAAACAGTTGAATAAATCCATCTGGAGCTTTTAGCAAATTCTGAATTTCAGGTAGAGGTTTAGTAGCGCAAAGCATTGACTGTTTTCTATTGACTGGCCTACTGATTCTGAAGAAAACATGTAGAAGGAGAAGAAGACCATGAAGTAAACTTAAGGAATGGCAATGGTTTAAGGGTAGGTGGAGGAAAAAAAAACTTGTAGGAAAAACAAAGCAAAGAAAGTGATTTGATATTTGAGGTCCAAAGGAGTAGTTATCCCCAGAATCACATACACTAAAGACGTACACTAAGATGAAGATTGTACAGTGACCGCTTCTGACCCTGCAGAGCAGTTGGACCAAATTGTGGGGAAGTCAGTATCATGGGAAGCTGGACAGGAGGCTTGACTTGTCAGCATATGTGCTGGTTAGAAATTGATTAGGTTGCATAAGACTGAAAAGCCTAAATAATAATAAGATAAAATTTATTTCCTCTCCAATGAAGAACTGTGGAGATTGAGACTCCAGGTTTGCAATGGCAGTTCCATGAAATTGTCAGGGTTCTATACCCCTTCTAACTCTTTTGACTCTGATGTTTCAGTCAGCTTGTGCTGCTATGACAAAATACCACAGACTGAGTAGCTTACAGAAAACAGAAATTTATTTCACATGCTTTTGGAGGCCGGAAGTCCAAGATCAGAGTGCCAGCCTGGTCTGGTTCTGATGAGGACCCTCTTTCACCAGGTAGACTGCCAACTTCTCTTTGTACCCTCACACAATGGAGAGAAAGCTAGCTAGCCCTCTGGCCTCTTCTTGTCAGGGTACTAATCCCATTTATGAAGACTCCACCCTCCTGATCCACTGACCTCTCAAAGGCCCCACCTTCAGGTACCGTCACACTGGAAGTAGGGTTTCAACACATGTATTTGCAGGGGAGAGGGGACGCAAACATTCAGTGCATTGCATCTGGCATTTCCAAAGTGGTCTCATTCTCTTGACTCAAGATGGAGGCTAAGAGCCCTCATATTCTCCTTACAGGCTGAGAGCAGGATAAGGGAACATAGAAGAGTATACCCCCTTGTATAAGTAAATCGATTTCTCTTTGGCCAAACTTGAGCCAAGTGAACATACCCAGCTTTGAGGGAAATAGGGGGACATTATATTTTAGTTGGAGAACCATAAACTCAATGAAAAATGTGGCTTCTTCCTACTCTGGTGAGCGACCTTAGGAGGTAACTAATAAGTCTCTGCTATAGAAGAGGTTTAAATTTCTTTGTGTGTGTATGTGTTTGGGGGAGAAGAATAGAAACTTCTTAGAGCTCTGCAAATTTGGCTAGTCTTCTGTTTTGGCACTTTCATGGTATTTCTCTTGTATGTTACTGTGGATAATCAGAAGGGAACTGTTTAAAGACAGGAAGAGATTATGCACTTGACAGTGTTTGGATCTGTAGACCTTTCTGCTCTCAAACACATTGTTTTGCAGATATTTAGGGAAGCCAATTATAGAAGGCAGACCTTTGCTAAAATATTTTACTTATGTTTTATAAGTTATATTTTGATATGCCAAGAAAATATTGAAATGGCATAGTAATCTGATTTATCACCATGAACCTATTATAACACATTTTCTGTTTAGCTGGCTATGTAATTGTCAATATTAGTGTAATTTATCCCCTTCAACTGTTTTGGAATAAAAAGTATGGTTTCTAATTATAGGGTAGATTAGGTTAAAAGGATTAAACTAATATAGGATGTAGCAATTCTCTGCTCTTTGAAAAGCTAACATCTGGGGAAATTTGGAAGGAGTAAATATGTTTAGAAATTGCCTATTCTCTTAGTGTCTTATGGTGATAGATCTCTTTCTTTTTATTAATTGGAACTCTGCTTGCTCTGGTTTTACCTGTCAAACCAACATACATGGAGTTAATGGAATAATTTTTGACTGTTAGGGTTAGATTTTTCCCATAGATAAATACTTTACGTTTTTGATTTGGTAACTTTAGTGCATTGGTCCACACAGATCTATAGGAACTACAGAGGCTTATATTGTGGAGAAAAAAGAGTTCATCTCCTTAATGTTTGCTTGTAGGGGCAGAGTGGTGAGAGTGGTGGTTGTGCTAGCCAGTTACCACAGGTTTGACTTTGACAGGTGAGCTTGCCACTTCTTTGTCCTTTACTTGGTCACAGAGTAACATTTCCTGGATATATAATTTCTTTGAGGAAGATATTGATCATATTTTGCTGTATTTTTCTAGATATAGTGGTCTAAGCTTTAAGAGTCACACATCCTGATCTCAGCTCTTCTACCAAATAGTTCAGTTGTTCTGCGCCATATTTTAGTTAAAATAAGATTATATAATCATGTACTTGGGAAGTACTTTAAAGATCATCCAGTCCAAACTTCTGTTCAATGAATAAAGCCTCTTCAGTATCCCCATATTCAACCTGTAGTTTTACTGTTTGGACACTCACATTTCCCAATCCCAAAATGGTTCTTCCCCAACCCATAAGATTTTGGATAGCTTTAATGGTTACTTGGTTATATTGAGTTACAATTTACCTTTTTCTCACTGTAACCAGTGGTTTAGCTCCACCCTTTGTAACCATATGAAATTAGACCAATCCCTCTAATAATTGACAACCTATTAAATATTAAGGTCTTTTCTTTTTGGCGGCTATACATCACTGACACTTTCAACCATTGTTTATGACTCGTCTTTTTTTTTTTTTCCTTCCTCGTCCTTCTAGGAATATTACCTCTCCTTTCTCGTTCTATGCTTTATTAACATATTTAAAGATAAAATTAGCCCTTTTGGCAGGGCAGTCAAATATGCTATTAATTCATAAACTTATAGTCAACTAAAACCTGTCTTTTTACATGGGCTGTTATTAAGTTATATTTGTTTATCCTGTACAGGTTTTTTGATTCAAGCATGGGATTTTAGATTTATTTTTGTTAAACTAACCTTAATCAGATTTAGTACAGTGTTTGAGAGTATTTGTTCTTTTGGGATATGAATCCAGGAAACTAAATATATTAGTTATCTCCTAAATTTTATTTTCAAATTTGCTGATTTTGCTGTGATTGCTTATCTAAAATCAGGGAGTTAGTTTGATTATTTCTATCTGGACTTAAGGAAGCCGGATTTCTTAGCTCACTTTCTTTTCTTTGATTTAGGCACCCATGAATGCTAAATGTTTCTTAATGCAATTGATTAGAAATTGAATATCTGGAGATTAATTTTGTAGAGGTTCATGTTGTGTTTAATTTTGTTTGGTTACCCCCCCTTAGCTGTTTTTCTCTTTTATCTATTGATAATATTGGCTTCTTATGCGGAGATACATTTTAGATACTTATTTTAGATACAAATACAACTGAAGAATCAGACTAAGTCTATCTAAATTTGAAAAATACCAATTCCACTTTCTGACATTTAAAAAAGGAATGGGTTTTTGCTTATGTTTTTGAACATAAAATAAATTTCTGTATTCTAAAGCTTTTCATGGTACCCTAAATTTTAATTAGGAGATGCAATAGGGAATGGCTTCTAGATAAACATTTTTTCAATTACAGATGTACAGAATAAGGCTCATTTTAATATAAGCTGAAAAAATAATTAAAAGAGAATTATGTAAAAAACAATTCTTAATAAAACAAAATTGCCATAAGTTGCTGCTCAATAAATTACTTTCATATGAGAAAGCATTTTATAAGCTGTATAACACTATAAATATAAGTTGCTATTATTACTATATTATAGTTCATAATACTAGAGTAGAATCTTTCTATTGTGTACTGGTATATAGAAATCTGTCTCAATAATAGAATATCTTATGAAACCACTTTATTACTTTCGGGTACACAGAGAATTTTCCTTTGACCACCAGTGTCGAATATAATATAGATAATTCTTTCGTGCTATTACCCTTTCCGTTAAAATCCCCTTTTCTTCCTGCTTATCCCATTTCCTTTAATACCTAGATTAACTGCCATTTCCTCTGTCAGTTGAAGCTCTTTTGTCAAGAGTCTGTTATAATGGCCTCTTCCTATTCTGGTTTCTTGATGTTTCGTTGTCTGGACAGCCATCATATGCTACTTTATATTACTGACCTTATTTTTAATTATATGTTTCATCCCATTAACAAGTCTGAAAATTAACTTAGAGCAAAATTTGTATATTTTTTCCCCTCCTAACACCTAGAATAATAGTATGAGCTTACTAACTGTTGATGGTGATCAGCGTACGTGTTTATTTGTAAAGTTTCTCAGAATGTTTGAAAATAGTTTATGTTTCTAACATTAGATATTTATATTTATTTTTATGTAACTGATTTGTTAAACTCTTTCTTGGTGCAAAGATGTATTCTCTGACCATATTGCCATAGATTCATCATTAGTGGGTCTTAAATTAATATTTCATTGGTTCTCAGTACTTTATACAAAATAGATGCTTAAGAGTTGTCTAAGGGGGCGCCTGGGTGGCTCAGTGGATTAGGCCACTGCCTTCGGCTCAGGTCATGATCTCAGGGTCCTGGGATTGAGCCCCACGTCAGGCTCTCTGCTCAGTGGGGAGCCTGCTTCTCCCTCTCTCTCTGTCTGCCTCTCTGCCTACTTGTGATCTCTCTCTCTCTCTCTCTCTGTCAAATAAATAAATAAATAAAATCTTAAAAAAAAAAAAAGAGTTGTCTAAGAATGAGGTGAATAAATGGTCTGAAAGACTGAATGCTGTGTCTTACATATTTCAAACCAATGCTACGAAAATCTAGAAAAAAAAACCCCAAATATGTAGTTCTGATGGTTTTATGTGGAACTTTAAAAAACAATAGCTCCAAAGAATTTTTTTTAATTACCATACATTTATATGTGCTGAAAATTAGAGGGGAAGAATTATCCTTTGTCTTTCTTAAGTTGCAGTTCTCCTTTGAGCACCTGCTTACTTCCTTCTGTAGTATTAAGGGTTCTGGATCCTTGTGTCTGTAGCTCTAGTCTTTTTTTTTTCTTTAAAGATTTTTTATGTATTCATTTGACAGACAGAGACCACAAGTAGGCAGAGAGGCAGGCAAAGAGAGAGGGGAGGAAGCAGGCTCCCTGTTGAGCAGAGAGCCTGATGCGGGGCTCTATCCCAGGACCCCGGGATCATGACCCAAGCCAAAGGCAGAGGCTTTAACCCACTGAGCCACCCAGGCGCCCCCATGTAGCTCTAGTCTTTTGAAGCATTTCTTTTTTGTTCTTCCTATACCTTAAGGGGTACAGATCAGAGACATTGCTGGAATTTGTTATGAGAAAAACTCTTCCAAAATTACTCTAGGGAAAATTACTCTAGTCTCACTTAATGGTGCATGTTAATGTGGATGCTTTAAATATGACAATAATGAGGTAGGTCCAACTAAAGACATCACTATATGCCAAATGTTGTTATAGCTAGATGATCTCAGGGATCTGGCTGGGGTTAAGGAAGTTGGGATAAGGGAGAACATTAAAAAAGAAGGTGCAAAAAGTAGTAGGGAATGTAGAGGTGCCTGGGTGGCTCAGTTAAATGTCTGCTTTTGGCCTTGGGTCATGATCCCACAGTCTCAGGATCAAGCCCCACATCAGGCTTATGCTCAGCAGGGAGTCTGCTTCTCCCTCTGCCACCCCCCCACCCCACTTGTGCTCTCTCTCTCTCAGGTAAATAAATAAAATCTTAAAAAAAAAATAGTAGGGAATGTAAAGTGAATGGGGGGGAAAAAAAACAGGTGTAAAGCACAATAGATCTAAATGCCAAAATGGCATGCACAAAGGTTAGAAAAGAGAATTAATAGGAAGAATTGAGAAAAATAAGAGTGATAAAGTCCGGAGGAAATTCTGAGTAAGTTATTTTGGTGTTTAGTAGCTGGCAGGAAAGTATTAGAGGTCTTTTAAATATTTTCTACTCATCTTAATTTCTTGAGATATATAATTTTACATTATTTAGAAGGAAGATTTTCTTGGTTATAGTATATTGAAATGACATTCTTAGAATAAACTATTACTGTTCATCTGCATTTGAGGAAAATGTTCCATATAGATGATAATTTAAAATAAGCTTGGGGAAGGAGCTATGAGCTCATGACTAAGTTTTAAATAATTTTTTCTTGATTATAGGAAATTTGCAAAATATAGAACAGTACAGAGAAGGAAGTAAGATGCTCCATTACCCATTGCAATCACCTTAAAAAATACTTTTTATGCTCCACATCACTCGGCATCAGGAAAATACAAATTAAAACCACAATGAGATATCACCTCACACCAGTCAGAATGGCTAAAATTAACAAGTCAGGAAATGACAGATGCTGGCGAGGATGTGGAGAAAGGGGAACCCTCCTACACTGTTGGTGGGAATGCAAGCTGGTGCAACCACTCTGGAAAACAGCGTGGAGGTTCCTCAAAAAGTTGAAAATAGAACTACC